>PVJH01002402.1:0-170017 GCA_004026705.1 Nesogale talazaci | reverse complement strand
ATGAGAATCCATCGCTTAAGAAAGAGAGGGGCCTCTTAAGAATTCAGAGGGCAATGCAGAATGATGACTCACATGAATGATGACCATGTAGTGAATCATTTAATATTATCAAATGACTCTTCTAGCCGTAGCCTTTGTTGTTTCATCAAATGATCTTTGTTTGCCTAATAGGTCCAGGTAAGGTGAGAGAAGATACTAATTGGATTATAGGGTTCAGCTGTGAGTGAATGCCCACGTGTTTACTTGTGATGGTAAAACTCCTGTGTATAAAATCAGCCATTTCAGAAGCAGAGAGAGGGATTTTATTAACATCAAGAGAGAAGAAAGAGCTGTGGGCCATGTCCTTTGAACACTGAGATGACTGTGTAGTGAACCTCCTTGACTCTGGACCCAGATGCCATACCAGAAGAGTGGCAGTGGAGCCGGAAGAGAACCATGAACTGGTGCAGGTAAAGTGACCAGATTTTAAGCAGGATACCATTGACCAAGGGAGAGGGAGGGTTCTTGATTCAAAATTTGGTCTCTATTTAGCAAAAAAACTTTTCAGAGAACACAAAAACCGTATTGTAATATATTTATTTTAATTTTCAAAGACTGCAGGCATTGTTAAATTGTTAACAGGGGACAGTGGACTGAACTTTCCAGCCCACAGAGGAAGTAAAGCTGAATGTGTTAGGGTAGGACTCTGGCTCGTGGTGTGCGGGGGTGGGGGCGGGTGCTAAAAACTTAACTTGGGGTTTCTCACAGTCAGAGTTGAAGGCAAGACCAATATTTGCATGATGGTTTGGGTGAAGGGTGATTGGAAGTGCAAATCCAGAAGGCACCTTTGAATTAAAGATGGCAAGACTTCATTGCAGCTACTTTGGACATATCATCAGAAGGCACTGTCCCTGGAGAAGCCTGTGCTTCTGTAAAATGCCAGTGAAAAGAAGAGAGTCTCGTAAGGAGTTGCATTAACACAGTGGCTGCAACGATGAGGTCCAGCCTCGCAACAATTGGGAGGACGGCTTCATATTGCATGGTGGTTCTTCTGTTGCACATGGTCTCTTTGAGCCGGACTGGACTCCATGGGACTTAACAGAAGGGTTCTGGTGGTGCAGTCATTTATCACTTGGCTGTTAGGTGCAAGGGTTTCATGTGCACCCAGTGCTAGTCCTCAGGGAAGAAGTGTAGTGACATTCTTGTGCAAAGATTGATAATTTTGAAAAGTCCTTTGGGTTTTCTACTCTACCCTGTAAGGTCATAGATTTATTTTGACTCAATAATTGGTCAGCTGGGACATGGGGCTTGAATCTGTTCATAGTTGGTAGAAAAAGAATGAGCAAAATGTAACAAAACAAACAAAAACCCCAAACCAAGAGGGATTGACACAGTGGCTACAGCCCTGGGTTGAAACATAGCAAAAATTGTGAAGTTGGGTATGATCACACAGTGATTCATTGTCTTGTACATACGGGTCAGTATGAATTGGACTCAGTATGAATTGGCACCTCACAGCAATAATGAGGCTTCCTGTTGGAAGACTGGAGGGTCCATTGTCCCAGTACAACTAGAGGCTCAAGGAGAAAGGACTCCATTAGTATACATCCAGGTCTTGCTTTGGGCATTAGCAGAATTGAGAAGACAGATAGGGAGTAGATCTGGAGGGAAAAGAAAAAGCCACTGGGAAAGGAGCCCTCTGGTTCCTAGGTATTCATTAGGAATATTGCCAACTACAAAAAAAAGTTCGCATAATTAGATGATGGCATTTCTAGGTGAAATATATAAATATAAGCTTTAGCACAGTTGCCAAAGACACATATACTAATAAGTTATGTTTCCTGGACTCAGTCCCATAAAGTTAGCGGCCGACTAAAATCTAAGTTCATTTTTTCATTTTATTTATATTCTAATATATTTACTCAACAGCAACCGCAAAATCACTAGCTCATTTATTTGTGTAACTATAGGACAAAGATGGGACTTTCTACTTTCCTAAGAGTTCCAGTCTTGGAAAACCACAAGAAGGGTTCAATCCTGTCCAAGGACATTGCTATGAGCTACCCCCAAGTTGATAGCAGCGCTTTGTTTGTTTGCTTGCATGGATACCCTACATTAGAGAAATGGGTACAGTCTCTGCCCTTGACAATTTGAGATAGCATTAGGTTGGGGGGGGTGGGGAAGCAAGGTGAGTTCAGAGTTTTTAAAAGAATGTACATCAAAAAGTTGCAGTGTGAGATATCTAAGTAAGCCTTCATTTGTTCATCTTCATTGCTGATTTTGAAATGATGACACAGTGTGAATTTGATAAATTACAATCTTGGGTAAAGAGTGATTGGCCCCGGGACTTTCCAAGAGTTGTCCACTCTGGAGAGATTGTTTCCAGTTGATAAATGGTCCTTGTTCGCTGGATTTGTTTCCTTTCCTCACTGCTCAGAAAGACAGCTCATCTTTGCCCTATTAACCATATACCATGTTTGTTTCTATTCAAAACTGGACTATCACTTTAAAAAAACTAACAATCTAAAAAAACTAACAATCTTATTGACATTTAACTCACACCTTACACAATAGTTAAAACATATTAAAAACAATTATGGAATACAATCATCACCATAGTCAATTTTAGAGCATTTTTTCTTTCTTGGGCCATTATCATTAACTCCTCATTTTCCCCCTGGCTCCCCATAGAAACTATTAATTTAGTTACCATCATTATAGATTTATCTATCCTGGATTGCATATGTAGAAAACTTAAAAATTAAAACAAAAATTCTGATCACAAACGAAAACAGAGAAAAACCTCAATTGAAAAGAAAGCAGGGGGAAAAAGGAAAAGAAAGCAGAAAATAATAATGAACTAGAACTATGGTAATTTCAAATGGGTCAAAAGGGAGAACAAATAATAAGGCGCTAAATTTTAACCTAACTACATCTGCACTAGTGCACTTCCCAATGCATTCTGTCATAGAGCAAGACTATACACATGGTCAGAGGGAATTAGAGGAAAATATATCTTACTTCCTTGCCAAACCACGGTGTGCAGGGTGTTCATTATGAATTCCCAAGATTGGGGATAATCATATAAATAAAACTGAGAGTTGTGAACCCATTTAACTACCCAAATAAATTCTTTAACAATTGTTCTGAACAATTTTTTTCAGAACAAGCCAGTCTAATTTAAATAGAAAATGCCTATGAACTGTGCCAAGAGAGATTTCCTTTTTTTGAAGAATAAAAATCATTTAATGAAGCTCTGAGGATGTAGACCTCTATTATGCACTTTCTAAATAGGTAATTTTCCCATAATTGATGCCGCTCTCATTTTAATTAATAATTTGGAGATAGGAATGGGGACTATAGAGCCAGTGTCCTGCCTTTGCATTTCAAAGGTGGTAGGGACGCTATTGTTTAGATGTGATGAGTGTTTTACCACATTCAGAAACCAAAATCCAAAATCATACAGTATATGAATAAGCCGGCCAATGATCTGCAATGATATTCCAGTGACATTCCATTGGCATGTCTAATGGCAGAAGCCATTAGAACTAAGAGCAGGCATTCAGACAAAGGGGGAGGATGAGAAAGATGAGTGATGTCCAGGGTCTCCTCTATCATGCAAGTGGAAAGCTTCATTCTGTCTCTTGTGATGAACATCATTCCCTGACCACCTTTCCAATGCTCACTCCTGTTCACCTCCATTCGTACTGTGCCGCCATATTCACCACCCTTCCCTTTGCCCCTACCATGAGCAAAACTCACTCATACTTCCAGGGCTTTGTACGTGCTGCTTCCTCAGCCTGGAACGCTTTTTCTCCAATGAACTGCCTTCTGCCTATCTATTGCATAAGATTGGAGCTCTGCTCATCAGCCAGGTCTTAATGCACACATAGTTTTCATGAAGAAGTTTTCCCTTTTATGATTTTGTTTGGTTTTGTTTTTGGCCAATTGATTTTGTCTGAAATTCTACCTGAATGAATGCCATCTATTGGAACATGTCTCTTCCCATGTCTCTCCCCCAGTACCATGAATGTGCCTGGAGAACTGGGTTTTTGAGTGATTTCTTGTCTGTTAGTCCAGAGCCAAGAAGGGAACATGGCTCAAGTCATATGCTTAATCGCTGCTTTGCATGATGAAACTGCAACAAAACCCCAAATGCATTGATCATGGCTCCCAGCACCCCCAGGACAGTGTGGAAATACCCCGTAAGGTTTCTGAGGCTTAACAACTGGTGGCTTTGAAACGCTGGAGAAAGGCATGCCAGGCATTTTCATTAACTAATAGTAGCCAAGCGATTAATCTCCCCACCATCTCTTTATTGGCTATTAGACAGCTGAATGCCTTGGTCAGTATAGAGTCTAAAGCCAGATTCCCTAGCATCAAAATCTGGTTCTGCTACTCCTAACTAGTAGAGTCTTGGGACCCTCTGTTGGCACATGTCTACAATGGCTATCCCATTACCAGCCTCACTGCTCTCAAGGCATTTGCCACTCACAGCAAACCTGTAAGGCAGAGTACTAGACCTTGTATGGAAATTGACTGCTTGGTTTTTCCCCCTCAGAGCAGCAACACAAGAGTGATTTCTTGTGTTGAAATCACTGCCCCCTCTACTAGCACCCACTAGCTAGCTCAACCCACCTAGCTCAACCCACTGTACCATGATGATGCCCTATTGTTGATAATGGTAAAGTCCTTAGAATTGTTTCAGGTATACAGCAACTGTTGGATACTGCATATTCATTGTTGGTGAATATCTGTGTACCAGTCTTGTGAGAGTACATAAGACCTATATATACTTGGCTTTTCATTCATTATCAAAATTAACTATCTATTGACTTATTAAGTAGTTATACCTTTTTAACATCTACCAGATGGTACTCATTAAATCTTTGTGGCACAAAATTTCTCCAGAAATGGCCATAGAGGGCCATATTCCAGAAACTAGTGCTAAAGGGTACAGCATGCGCCACACTGCCAAAAGAACAAACAAATTTTTCTTGGAATAAGTATGGGGGGCATGCTCCTTAGATGTAAGGATGGTGAGACTCCATCTCCAGGTCCTTGTTCATGATGTCTGGAGAAACCTGCCCCAGGAGAAGGACACCCTACTTGGTACAGTTGAATAAAGAGTAGGAGCGAAAACAAAAAGGCCTTTGACAAGACCGAGTGGCACAGTAATGGCATCTGTGGGCTCAAAGGTAAGAACCACTGTGAGGCTGGCATAGGACCGGCAATGTTTCCTACTGTTGTGGACTCAAGGTTACTCTAAGTCAGAATTGACTGGAAGGCACATAGCCATGGCACGGGTGCTGCAGATCCTTCCATTTTCACACAGAGAGTTTTGTATCTCCCTCTCCTTCACTCCTCACAGACAAATATCAAACACGCCCCTCAGACTTCAGGGATTTCCTACTTACTTTTATCAGGGCTCTTAATTGCCCACTCCCAATACCAGCCTGAGTTTCCCTATCTTTTGGCCCTGGTGAGTAGGCTTGCTGAGAGGGATAGCAATGGCCTATGTGTCTGGGGATGTGGTCCAGGGACCTCCTCTTCAAACTCTGGAAGCCAGGCTCTCAGCTTGTTTAGCTGCGAGAGTCAGTTGGTTATTGTAACGCAGTTGCTTGAACTCCCATATGAGGGGTTCAGATAAGTAGGATATACAAAAGAACAATTTGTAAACACATGTTTCTATAGCTCTGAACACAATGTGGTGGAACAAAGGAGACGCTGAACTCCCAGATCTAATCTTTGGAAGTGGAAAGAGACTCGTGACTATTTTGATTTATTTAATTTTATGGAAATAGTGGGCTGAGGTTTCCGTTTCCACATGATAATCATTTTTAAATTTCCTCTCCTCTAATCATCAAACTAAATGATAAAAATAAAATGATTTTTGTGTTCATTCTAGATATTTTTGCCAAACACATCTAACAAGAAATATCAATTGATTCATAAGAAGACACTGAAAGAATACATGAATATAAAGTGCCGATAAAAAGAGTCCTGGACAAGAAGCCACAATTCATGTTTTGTCTTTGTTTTTTTCCTCCTATATAGGGATATATGCTTGGCATTGTTGAGGAGATAATGATGTTTAAAACACAATCCCTGCTTTCCAGGAACGTAATCTCCTGGGGATATTAAAGAAAGCAGCCAAACAATAAGAAGCAGGAAGTGAAAAATGATACAGAAAGGGATGCTTATAACAACCCTAGACTGGAAAAAATTGGCTTCAAGTTTCTACCTGAGACTTAGAAACTGTGGTGCCAAAAACACCTCACAAAAACCCCAAACAGAAATTATTCCAATTCCTAGATTGGCATCCTGAGAGTTGGAACAGGAGAAGAGAGAGTACCAACTTGGAAATCCTGCCCAGGTGACATGCCAAACAGGAAGAGGTTTTTCCACATGAGTTTTCTGGGTTAGTGTAAGTGGATAAATCAAATCCTTGGTCCTTGTGTGGATTTCAGTCCATGATATCCTCATGTGTTACAGACCAGACAGGAGTTCCTTAGGTTCCTTCACCTGGACCTTTTTTTGCAGAACCAGATTCCCAGGCGTTTCTGGGTTATGATAGGTAAGATCATTTCCTTTTGTTCTCAGAAATGTCACTAAAAAATTATGGTCTTCAGTGAATACCAGCTAAAGCCACTTTCAGGTATATACAAGCACGTGCAGTAATGGCCAAAGGGCTCTTACAAAGAAAGAAGATCAAGTGTACTGAGAGAAACAATAGAGAAATAGCTAATTCTTAGAATTTCACATGAATTGTTTTCTTCTTGGAAAGCATTATCAATCAACTGCCTGGTGAGAGTCTATAATTTACTTTTTGGAGCTATTTTGTGAGAGTGGTGAAATAAATTAGCATAAGGTTGTAGACAAGGAAAGAAGAAAAAAAACATGATGAACGACAGTAGCTATAGAGTGTCTTGAGAACTAATTAAGTTGACTTTTCAACTGATGGAACAATTCAGCTGAGGAGCTTGTGTATAGTGCTTCTCCCATCAGGGTAACTGGTTCAAATTCATCTCATGCTGCTAGTAATCAAAACTCAATCGAGCAGATAAGTATTTGCATGCTTACAAAAGCAACTTCTTAACAATTGCCTGTCACCCATCCCAACCTTGATCGCCCGCCCAACCAAACCCAATCTTGCCCTGTTAGTCTGGGTAGAGTAGAAAAACAAATTCATAAACACATATATGTATGTAAGAGTGAGCCTTATATAAAGGGTATTTGTACAGTAAGAAAACATCCCAACCCAGTCTAGTTCAAGGCCAAAAGTCTGATGAATCTGTATATCTGATTGCAATCTATAAAATCCTCTTCAGACTCATTAAACACATGCAATGTAGCCCTATTCAGGACAATCACAAGCCAGTGGGTAGAAAAATCTTTGGCTCCAGTAATGTTGTAAGCTTCTCAGCACTGGCAGGGGTCTCTCTATGGCTCCTCCAGCATCAGAGTTCTGGTTATGTCCATGTGGCTTGTCCGGTCTAGGATACTAGGGTTTAGGGTAGTTCCAGGTGTCTTGTCCAGGGAAGTCAGCAGAGAGAGTCTCTCACCTCCAAGGAGAAGGTACCAGATTCCCAGAATTTTCAGAAGACCATGCCCAAATATATAACTACTACACTTGCATTAGAAACCAACAACAAAACAAAAACAACCCAAGATTTGAATATTGTTTCCTTAATCCTTCACCATGCCAGTGGACACATCACTTGTTGGCATTTATAGTTATCCTTCTATGTATAAGAAAGAGCTTTAGACGAAGAGAGATTTATTTATCAGGAAAACATCCCAGTCCATTACAGATTAAGTTAATAAGTCCAACACCAGTCCATGAGCCCCATACTAGTCAATCTTCAGACTCACACAGCCATGTGCTGTGATGCAAAATGTAGGCTAGTGGGAGCAACGTTGTAAGGTCCAACACAGGACTCCTGCACATCTCTGTGTCTTGTCACCAGAAAGGTGAAGGCAGAGAAAGAGAGGGAAAGTTCTCAGTACCCTCTTTAGGTCATGCCTATAGGGAGGCACTATCAAGCTGTGACCCAATTGACAGGGTAGAGTCTACCCTTAACGCTTTTATATTTTCAGGTTGACATGAAGTTATGCAACATCCATAATTGCTCTAACTTTAAGCTTAGGTTAGGGTAAAGAGCCTAGGAAGAAAAGCCTGAAAATGTATTTCTGGAAAGTCCAGCACTGAAAACCCCCATGAAGCACATTTCTATTTGGACACACATGGGTTGCTCTCAGTTGAAATCTATACAAATACAATCTGTCTTCCCTTGTCCTTTTATGTACTATGCCAGGTATTTATCTGTTGTTGGTTGTAAAATCCATTTTACAAAGCTAGCACTTCTGTAGGGCAGAATAGAACTGTCTTATGAGGTTTCCAGATCTGTAAACTTTGTGGAAACAAATGATCTTATCTTTCTTCTTTGAAGAATTTGGAGGGTTGGGTTAGAAACAGGGCACTTATGGCATCAAAGCTTCTTTGTTGTCTATGCAAAAATGCCCCCAAAATGCTCACTACTGTAGAATCAATACCAACTCTAGTGACCCTATAGGATTGAATAGCACTGCCTCCTGTGTTCTTTCTGTTACTGTAACTTTTCTTTCAAATCCCACCTGACACTAGCATTTTTTGGAAGTAGAACACCTTGTGTCTCCCTCAGAGTGACTGGTGGTTTCCAACTGCTGACCTTGCAGATCTCAGCCCAACAAGTAATCACTGCACCACAGAACAACCCAGATGCACTGTTCTCCTTACCATTCGCATGAAGAAGTTACAGAGTAAGTCCAGGTGGTGAGTCTTGCTTGCTTATGATGGCAGAGACTAGTGTTTACTTGGTCAGTGAGGTGGTTGTTCTGCTTGGTGCCTTTCTACTACCCTCATGCATTTTTACCATTTGGTTCTTTGTTTGTGGAATTTGAGGGGCTGCTATCAGTAGGCCTCATTATCCAAGCTCCTGGAGATACTAGTTTGGCCCAAATGGAAGGTCACATTCGGGAGAGGAGAGACAGAGGAAAGGCAAGTCCACCCCCTTCAGGCTATGTCATCATCTCTCTCCCTGCCAGTGTGTGATTGGAAAGCAAGCATTGCAGCACTTATGGCCACTACTCCTGTAAGAAAACTTGATTTTCAAGGTTCTAGTCATTGCTGGGCTTCAGGGATGCCATACCATATTCCTTCCTGTGTCAGCCAAGGAATGGAAATTGCATCCTGCTAAGGCCAGAAGCCAGATGCCTTATTGTGTATTCTTGCTACTCAACTGACTCATTTCTTTGTAAATCATCCCTTTATTAAACTCTCTTCATGTAAACCTTCTCAACATTTCATTTATTTCCCTGGATTGATAAGCTTAGCAAAGTTATAAATATGGTTAAACTGGAAATCAAAAGGGCGTATATTTAAAACCATTAAAAAAAATAAGCACATAAGCGCACAATCCTTGTCAGTCTTTTGATGTAAGGAAAATATATTTTCTTGGAATGTGTGTTGACTGATTAGACTACCAAATTGCCTTTATTGAGAAATTCTCATGTGTAATAAATTTTCTTCAATTTCCAGTTTTAATTTTCTCAAGTTGGAAGGAAAACTTCAACTCGTAGAATAGCCACAGATTCTATCTAGAATTTCTCCCATTCTTTTATATTACCTCATGCACACTTAAGATGGGGACATTGTTTTTGTTTGTTTACTTATCTGTTTTATTTTGGTGATGCTATTTATTGAGTCTTTATAAAATATTCCCTCTTGTTTCATAAATGCAGCACCTCATTCTTTCTGTGCTCTAATTAACTATTATTTAAACACAATGGAATACAATAAATAATTGCAATGAAGGGTACAAATGGAATGAAAACGATGGGAAACAAACAACTAATATGAATAAACAAACAAAGAGTGGAAAGGAATGATGCTAAGCCTCTGAGAAGACTCTACAGACACTGGATCTTCATTTTTGACTCATAGAATGCACAGTGTTGATTAAACTAAGGTTTTAGATAAGTAAAATTTAAGTCTTCCTATCATATCTGTACATTTCCAAATAAATTTACCAAGATATGTATGCATAAAAATAGGCAACTACCAGCATGGGAGAGATGTTTGGAAGTCCCCCCCCAAAAAAAATAGTTAGTACCTGAAGATGAATTGAGATTACATGGCAAGGAGAAAGTATTCTTTCTTTAGAAGGAACAGCATGAAGAAGACATTGATATACAAGATTAAGGATCTAATTGAGAGCCAGGGAGCAAGTCTGATAGAGACAGAAATCAGGATTCACTATACAAGAATACATAATATAGCCAATTTTAAGGAACCATAGTTGAGTTGGAATCAGCTCATTGTTAGTTAATTGAACAATGTTAAGAAGCATAGATACAAACACAAAGGTTAGGAGTTTGACTTTACCAGGTAGCTGTGGGAAAAGAGATTGGACAATCTTCTCCTTAAAGATTGTACCCTAAGAATTCTGTGAGACAGTCCAGCTCTGTCACATAGATTGCCATGGCTTGACAATCTATACCACGGCACCTAAAACAGTCACCAGTGTTTCACACGTAATGGGATGATAGTATCTACTTCACAGAGATGCAAAACAAAACATAACCTGAAACAAACCTGTGACTGTTGAGCTGTACTCATCTCATGACAGTAACATGTATTAAAGAACCAAACTGCTCATGGGGATGCTTGAACTCTACAGAAAATGATCACTAGGCTTTTCTTCCATGGTTCTTGGTGGGTTTGCACCACCAACCTAGAGCTTAGAAGCCTATTGTAGACTGTGTCTGCTACCCAGGGACCATTATGGGAAGTGTTGACAGGGAACTGCCAAAGGTCCAGGAAGGATGTAGAATAGGATGTGGTATAAGATATATCATTGTTGATGTCTTATGGATCTTGCCTGAAAGCAAAGAGTACCACTGAGATGGTTACTTGTGTTTTATTGACTCTGCCAAGGCATTCAACCTATGTCAATGCTAGCAAACTATGGCTAATCTTGAGAAGATTAGGAATTCTAGCACACTTCATTTTGTTCTTGAGAAACTTGTATATGGATCAAGTTGCAGTTTTATGAATAGAACCAAGAAATATCACATGTGTTAGAGTCAGGAGAAGTGGGAGTCAGTGTTGGATTCTATTACCATAGTTACCCAAACCATCAGAGAAGTTGGAGTATAGAGCTACAGTAAAGAAAAATGTGGCCTCAGGCTGGGACGAAAGCTTATAAAAAACCCACGATCGACATATGTCCCAACCTTGCTTGATAAAAGTGAGGAGAACGTGAAACACTTGATCAGGAATATAAAGTATGACAGTCTTTAAAATAGATTGCGACTCAATGTCAAGAAGACCAACATCCTCACAAATTGACCTATAAGTAACCTCAAGATAAATGGAGAAAAAAGTGAAGTTATTAAGGGCTTTGTCTTACTTGGATCCACAATCAATGCTTATGGGAGCAGTAGACAAGAAATCAAAAGATGTATTGCTTTAGGTAAAGCTATTACACAAGACCGCTTTAAAGCATTGAAGAGCAAGGGTGTTACCTTGAGACCTAAGGTGTGCCGGACCAAAGTCATGGTAGTCTTCATTTTATAATATGCATGTCAAAGTTGGGCATGTAATAAGAAGACTGACAAAAATAGTTACATTTCATTTGTGGTGCTGGACAAGAATATTGGGAGTAGCATGGACTACTGAAAGGACAGAGCAATCTGTCTGGGAGACAGTGCTCTGGAAACATTGGAAATGTTGGGAAAGACCAGTCTCTGGAGGATGGCACCAAGTTTGATATGGCGGAGGGGCAGCGAAACAGAGCAGGCCCTGAAGGAGAATGATTGACGCTGTGGCTGCCATAATGTAAACAGTTGTGAGGCTAGCACATGCCTAGAGAGTGTTTGGTTCTGTTGGCTATAAGGTTGTTATGGGTTGGATCTGATCCAGTATTACCTAAAGGAAGCAACACGTGTAAAATGATCACCCTAACTGTTGTTCGACTTGTGAAGGTCCATCTACTCTGGCTAAGGTCAAGGAGAAGTAGTTGTCTCCTATTGATATTAAGACCTTTAAAAGACTATGTGAATATTATCAAAGTATAAGCGGCTCCCCTCTTCCTCCCATGCGATGTTAGAATTTTCCAATGTTATAATAAAGCAGCAGACTCCCTTGATTAGGATAAAGATTCTCATGAATGGTTCATTATAAAACATGAAAAAAAATACCACCGTGTGCTACAAATCTGTGGGAAATGTTAGAAATATCTATACAATGATGATTATGATAATCCTTGATATAATTTCCATCATTTCTCTAAAGGACATCTCTTGTTCATAAATAGATCTATTGTAGACATGAAAGGCAATTACACTGTGCAGTGTAACCTGAGGTAGCTCTCTGTCTAAATCCACCTCTGGGGTCAATAAAATCAGGGCTAAAAGGCTGATATTCAGTCACTCTGCATTTCATTTCTTCATTTGGTTCCCTGACAGCCCCCCTTCCTGGCTCACTTTAATTCTCTAGCTGTGAGAAAGGCAATATCCTGCGTGTGATATTGGGCTGAGGAAAATCACACAGAATTGCGAACTGAAAATTTGTTTGGTTTTTGTTTTGAGTTTTAGGCAATATACTGTGGTTAATTTTTTGCTTCTGAAAAGCATTGCTATGTAAATACCTATAAGTTATTCTGTAAGCAATGGCTATGTATTAAACCCTTGTGTTCTTTTTCTTTGCGGCGCAACAATTTGCATGTAAGATTTGGATGCTGCTTGAGAATTCTATATGATGCAGAAGCAAGTGCGAGGGACAGTGCGCTTGAGAAATGTCATGTGCATGCAGGTGGAAGTAGCCAAAGTTACAACCACACCCTTGGTCTTCATTATGCGCTGCTGCTAGGATAGTGATAGTAGGAGGAGAACTTTGTTTTCTCAGTTAGGCGGCTGTGAGGCTGAATATAGGGTGAGAGAGTTGCTGTCTGCAGAAGAAGATCCTTGTCTCCATCCAGCTTCAATTATTCCCAGGTTCCTCAGCAAGCATGTATCGTGCATCATCCCCTTAGTCTGTGCATCTTTGATTAATTGGCTCTTTTATATCTTAGTAGACTGATATAAGACACAGTCTACTTATTCACTGCTTTTTTTCCATTACAAAGGAAATGCATTTCCATGGGAATTATAGCCACACCTATGGCATTAGATGTAACAGTAGGTTAAGTAGTTTGCCTAGCTAACCACACAATCTACAGCTCAAATCCAACAACTGCTTCTGAGAGAAAAATGAGTCTAACTGCTGACAATAAGATTTATAATTTCAGAAACCAAAGGAATATTCTACTCTGCCCTATAGGGTTGTTACATGGCCATATCAACTTTATGATAATTTTTATTTTTATTATTTTTTAAAATTATTTTTAAAGGGGTCAGGATTCACAGTACCTTGTTTGGGGAAGATGCAATTCCACTTATAACACCTATCCCTCTCCCCAAAGCAGGGATGTATCACATCTGAAGAGACTGAAGTTGTACTATTGAAGAGAGAATTTATCTTGCAGACATACATATTGAACAATGTAGACATACTTTTATATGATGTCTTCATTTGTGCTAAACTGAGAAAAACAGAAACAGTCGCCATTGAGTGTGGCCATTTGTGCAGAGTAAAACTGTTCTCCAGGTTGCTCTGGTTGTGGATTGATAGGGGTTATTTGGAGACACCCTTTTGTGGGTTTGAACTGCCAAAATTTCAGTGGGCAGCGGAGCACTTTACTGTCTGTGCCACCCAGGGACTTCTGCTTGGAGCATAGCTGGAACATTAGTGGCATCATTTGGATAGTTATCAGTACTGAATGATATATTGCTTATTACATGATTTCCTCTGCACTTATATCTGTTTATAATTTTCCCAAAGAAAATGTTTCTTTGTTGTCTGGTTTACTCAATATGACTTCCTCTCTCTCCCCTCATGTGTGATCTCAGGTCAGCCATAGCTAATAGATCTCCAGTTCTTTTTTCCTCTATCCTCTCTTCCTCTATTCTCTTTGCTGAATCAGCCATTAACTTCAAGTTCTACAGAGGCTAGAACTTTCATGTGCAGATAAGAAATTGCCATGTGCAGGTAAGGCACCCTTTAACCTCCAAAGTGATATCTGTGCTTTTTCAACACTTTAGAGTTCTTTGGCAACACAAGTACCCAATTCAACACATTATTTGATTTAGTCACTGCTGCTTCCATTGGCACCGATTGTGATCCAAATAAAAAGAAATATTTGAAAATATCAATATTTTCTCTTTACAATGAAGTTGCTCAAAGTCAAGTTGTATTTCCATTTTTTATTTTATCTTGTGGTATAGTCCATTTGAAGACTATCCTTAATGTTAATCAATAAGTCCCCTATAAGTTCATTTCACAAGTTATGTCATCTGCATATCCCACAATGTTAAGGTATATTTCTCTAATATATTTTCATCATACCTTCTAGCTTTTCATATGTACAGATTAAGTAATATCATGAAATAGTACAATCTTGATGCAGAACTTTCCCAATTATACACCATGTAGTATCTCCTTGTTTAGGTCAAATATCAGCCTCTTGATCTAAGTAGAGGTTCCAAATAAATGCAGTTAAGTGTTTTGGAATTCCCATTCTTCATAATATTACCTATATTTTGTTAATTCCACTCCTCCCCAACCCACCCCCTGATTCAAATTCCTTCACACAGTAAATAAAGTAAAAAAGGACACCTTTCTGGAACTCTGCTGTAAGCCAATTTACATCTGACACCAGCAATTATGTACTTTATACCACATCCTCTTCTGAATCCTGCTTGGATTTCTGTCAGGTTCCTATGGACTACTGTGATCATTTATTTTTAAATTATCTTCAGCATAATTATGCTTGGGCTGATAATAATGAAACTATTTGATAATTTCCACTTTCTGTTTAAACCTTTCTTTGGTTGACTAGGTAGCCGTCTTCCAAATGTCTTGGCATAGATGACTGAGTATTTGCAGCATTGTATTAATTTTTTGAAACATTTGAATTGGAATTCTGTGAATTTCTGCACCAGACTTAGTTTTTTATGAATGTCTTTAATACAATTTGGAATTCCTCCTTGATCATATACTACCTCCTAAATAGTTGAATATCAACCAGTTCTTTTTGGTCCAATAACTATGTATTCCTTCCATCTACCTTTGATACCTCTTGCATCATTCAATATTTTGCATTAGGATCATTCAGTATTTCATCTTCTTTTGGGGGGGCGGGCATCACTGTCCTCTGGTGGTTGTGGGAGCTACCCAGCCTTGCTCCTGCAGTGCCACTGCTGGATTTGAACTGCCAAGTCTGTGGGCCACAGTCCCGCACTCAACCACTGTGCCAGCCCCTCAGTATTTCATCTTAACAATTGCATTTCTCTTCCATTATTTTAGATTAAGAAATACTCAACATGTTGTTCCTATTTGGCTTTCTAATTTAAAGTCTTTGGATATTTCAATATATTTTGCTTTCTCAAGGCCTCCTTTGAAATATTTTGTTCAATTCTTCCTTCATCATTGCTTCCATTTTGCATAGCTAGTCTATGTTTAAGAACACATTTCAAAGGTTTTTTTTTCTTTCATACTATCTATTTTAATTTTTCTCCTCCCATTCTTTCCCAACATACTGACAAAAGAATTGTGTAGATGATTCCCAAAACCCTTACTATCCAAATTGTTGAACTAACTTAGAGATCCCTACATGTGTGTTCTTCCTCCTGGATGTGGGGATTCTGGTTTCTGATTAAAAACCTATGTGTGGCTTTTCATGGCTAATTATAAGTGATTATAGCTAATCCTGACAGTCCTCTGGTGAGGAAGCCATCCTCTTCAACTAGACTGGGTACTGAATCAATGTATAAGGATGTCTGAAGGGAGCTGTGAAGGAGTGTGGGTGGGGCAGTGGTTAAACAGTCAAGTATAATGGAAGGGTTGGTGGGTTGGAAGCCAGCCCCTGAGGAAGATGCCAATCTGCTTTCAAAAAGACTTACAACTTTACTATAATAACTGGACATCTTGACCAATTATTCCTAGAAGAATTGAGATATCAAACAGAAGCGGGCATAACAGAACTTCTAATCCTCATGCGCTCCAGATTTTCCAGAGCCGTGAAAGCTGGAGGAAACCCTGAAACATGTGTCATGAGATGCTCTTTATTGATGTTTTAACATTTTATTGATATAACATGTATGTATCCTACAATTCATTAGTTTAATGGTGTACTTAAAAGAGTTGTGCAGTTATCCCCACAACCAATTTTAGAACTCTTTTTTCATTCTCATTCATATTGCTATTAGCTCATCGTGACCTCCCTAGCTTCCTTTGTCACACCTCCCAGGAATTGATAATCTAGTTACTCTCTCTAAGGATTACTTATCCTAGATTTCATAGAAAAGAAAATAATCCCCCAACCCATCCCCCCCAAATTACAACAGAAAAAATACAGAACAACCTCAATTGAAGAGAAAGCAGAAGCTAATTAAAACAAATTTTAAAAATAGTCAAAGTGAAAATGTAAAAATATGTTAAATTTTAGTCTTATATCTCCAGTAATCCACTTTCTAAAGTGTTCTGTCTGAAGGTAAGACTATTCACATTCCTTTTTAATGGTCTGAGGCAATTAAATGGAGGCTTAATCAGTGTGAGAACTGTCCAATTGAACTGTGGGCTTTCAGTGTCATCTATAGCCTTGAGCAACCAGGGTGTTCAGAATTGAAGCTTTAATGCATTCCCCTCCTCAGATCTTAGATTTTAATATTTACAGTCCCAAGGCCACAAAGACTGGTATGTTCCTTCCATGTGGTGTTAGTAGACATCTCACTTAGTTGGATACTAGTTTTATGACAAGCTTTTATGGACCCAGATGCTGTTCTTTCTGGTAGCTAAACACCATCTAACTTCTTCATCACACTTTGCTAGAGCACCCATATCATCACTGATCACTTTTTTGAGGGCAAATGTTTAGCAAGGCCACATGATAAGAACTACTTATTCTTAGATTAGGGCTTATAACTCGTTTTTTTAGCTCACAGCTCATTTGCATATCAAAAATTTATCTGTGTTCCTTGTCTATTTTATCAACTTGCTAAGTAACTTAAGAAACCTCCAAGAAGCATTTGGTAAGTCTAAGGAGAGTATCATTAATCTAGTCTATGGTGTATATTTTAAAGCATACTTGAGAAAAGGAAGATGTACATATATAGGATATATCTGTTAGGTTTTAGCCTAAAAGAAATGGAAATTCACTTAAACTTAAATGCTGACACTCAAAAACCCCCTTAAAAAACCACACAACAAAGAGGATTAGACACAAGGCAACAGTTTCAATATCACTGAGTCACTAAGGTAAAGTTATGTCTGAAGGACTAAGACATCACAAGAAGCAAAGAATGTGTGAAAATAGGAAGTACATGGTAGACTTCAACTGCCAATTACTGAGCAACCAAAAAAGCAAGGGGTTTGAACCAATGTCCACTGACTGCCAAGTCCATGACCTTGGGATAACAGTCCTCTGCTTCTTCTCACACTAAGGCTTTTCAGGCTGAGCCCAAAGGATATTTCAGTCCTTTAATGTGCAGGCAATGTGTTTAAAATCAAGCCTGGTTACCTTAGTCGTGTTTCCAAATCACATAATTCTGCTGCAGTCTATGAAGGACATCGTGTACCTGAAGGAGCCCTGGTGGTGCCGTGGTTTTTCTGTTGGAGTCTAACTACAAGGTCAGTAATTTAAAAACATGAACAGCTCCCCAGAATAAAAAATGGGGCTTTCAACTCCTGTAAAGTTCTGACAGTCATGGAAACTCAAACAGCAATTCCACCCTATCCTATAGGGTCACTGAGATTCGTCATTGACTCCAAGGCAGTGAGTTTTTAAATACAACTTGAGAAGAAAATTTCTAAAATCCAGGTAACCCTTAGCACACAGGCTGGGTCACCAAATATTATAGAGAATGTCAGTCACAAGTGCATGCTTAGCAAGGTAACACTGGGTATTTTCTCCGCCAGGGACTCTGTTTAAATATGGTAAGCATTTTCCCCAATTGCAGGCTAGTTTACTTACCAAGAAAAGTTAAATTCCTTTCTCCAAAAAAGATGCATCCCTCTTCTTTGGTCTTGAATTACCATTGAAGTTCACTGATGACCATTCTACAATGTCTAGTAATATGATATGAACTTGAGGCAATGGTATATGGCAGGAGTGATTTGCTCCTGTCTCTCACCCTCTGAAAAAAAAAACAAAACACATCCCAATTCAGGTAAGCCCCTTGCCTCCGACCCCCCAGGTGAAGAACTGCTCTTGCAGGATGTGTAAATACAGGGGTGTTGAATGGATCTCAAGCATTGAATGGTGTGGTAGTTACGTAATCTGGTGTCATTGGGGGACTTGAAGGATAAAGAGGTGGAGTCTAGTCTGCCAATCAGATCATAGGCAATGAGGCTCCTGGGTGGGCATCACCTTCTTTTACTAAGAATTCTGGCAACTCCGGTATTTCCTCCTTGGAGGCAGTAGACACTCTCTTGACCCACTCCCCTGGAGTTTCCTCTCTCTCTGCTCAATGACTGCAAGACATTCCTGAGGAGAAGCCACCTGGACCTACCATGATGCATCTAGAAACTGGAGGAGCCACATGAAGACCCCTGACCGTGCTCAGATGCTTTTATGGCGACTGACTTTGTACCTGCTGGTCTGTGATTTTCCTGCATTCAGCATCATTGCCTGTGTCCCATGAATCTGAAGACTTCATATATTGGTATCGACAAACCGTCCAATATCAGACTTACAGATTTCATCCAGATTGGCTGGGGAGTTTTATCAATATCCAGTCGCTCTTGTATATAAATCCCTTTCTTATAGACATATGTATGTGCATGAATTGGTCTCTCTCATTTTCCCAGACTAGCACAGACAGACATGGAAGCACATAGTTTGGGAGACTGGGTTAAATGATGGCATGTCCCGAGAGCCACTTCTGGCTTGTGGCTTGGCGTGTGTACTTATATTAAAGGTCTCATACACTGTTTGTCCTTTTGAGATTAACTAATTTCCCTCAACATAATCTCCTAGTTCATCTGTGTTGTGAGATTTTTTTTGGTAGGTTCATCAATATATTTTTAGCATAGTATTCTATTGTGTGGGTATAGACAATGTTTTCTTTAGAGCTTCTTCAAGTGATGACCCCTTGGGCTGTTTGCAATGTCTTGTTAGTGTGAATCGTGCTGCCATGAACATAAGGGTGTATAAATCTGTGCATATTAGATTTCTCACTTATTTAGAATATATGCCTAGCAGAGGACTTACTGGGAAGCATCTCAGCGTTTCATGCTTCTCCACTTGCCCTCTTGAGAAAGATGAGAGGTGAACTACACAATTCAGACAATAGTCATTGAAAGGTTCCAACAGAAAGACCAAAGGATTTCTTATAGTTTATAGGTTTAAACAGTGAATATCTTATCCATTGTGTCCCTCACTCGTCTAAAAAACCTAACACACCATAACCTGGCCTTTACATTTGACTAATGGTGGACTTCTTACCAATAGCCTTTATCACCTTTTCTCCCCTGACAGTGTTATAACTAGCTAACAGAGGCATGATTGGATCATATGGGCCTTCCATTTCTAGCTATTGTACAGCCATCGTACTCTTCCCCAATTTTTGTACTCGTCAGATTTTGTTTACTCGTCACCAGTGTTAGTTTGGTGAGACCTCTTCCCAGAGGTTTCTGGTCCCCCCAGCTTCTTGAAAGATGCCTCTGCCAAAGCCTCTCTCCTTATCCAGGGAAAAGAAACCATGTGAAACTTCCCCACACAACTCCTTCTGAAGACCTTTCCAACATCTATCTTTCTCCCTTCACACCCCCCAATTCTGGACCCAGAAAACAACGGTCTTTGGTTCCAGGTTCCCTTGGCAACAAATGATGGGGTTCTGGTGTCTGTGCTGAACCTTCTGACCCTTATCCTGCAACTGTTCCTGGGGAAATCAAGAAGAAAGGGAAATGGGTTCTGCCTTCTCCATCTTTCTATAGCTTGTACTACCACAGACCCATTGTGCTAGAGCCAATTTTAACTTATAGTGACTTAATAAAATGGAGTACAATTGCTTCATAGGGCTTCCAAAACTGTAATCTTTGCAGGAGCAGACTTCCACCTTTGTTTCCTGCGGGAAAGCTGGTGGGTTTTGACCCTCTGATGTCTCAAATAGCTGTCTTGCGTTTAACCACTGCGAGGATTAAAGGCATGGACTGTTACTTTCATTTTTACAGTTTTAATCAACTACTTGGACACCTGGCTGCTCAGTAAAGTTCTCACCTCAACTTACCTCCTAAACAATAATGAGAACCACCATTCCAAAAGGTGCCCTCGCTACAAACTTCTGCCTTATCCTCAGATTCTCTTTCAATGATTTTGGGTTTAATCATTCCTTAAATTTTGCTAACTTTTCTCACATAATACCTCCCAATCTGCTGCCTCTTTTTCATTCCTGCACATAACTTTTAAATTCAGGACTAATTGACTCTCATCTGGTCTATTTTAAGAACATATTTAACTTAATTTCATGTCTCTACTCACAAAACCACTCATTCTCCACATTGCTGGGGGTCTGATTAAAATTCAAGTCTGAGCTTCTTCAATTATTCTTCCATTTAAATTGCTAAATACGTCTCATCCCTTCACTCTGATACACATCTTCTTTCAAGAAAATGATAAAAATTCTTATTTTGATCATAATGTCCCATTGACTGTGCTCCAGACACAGCACCACTTTGGCAAGACATCAAACATGATTCACCTTTCCTACCTCTCTGCCTCTGGACCCTCTTTTCTTTCTCATATTTATGCCAATTCCCCAAACAGTTATATTCTGTCCTCTTTTGAATTTTCCCACATTTTGCATTATCCCCAATCCTTTTTTATGTCTGTAAAATTTTCCCTTTCATTTTCCTTTGGGAAATGAGTAAATATTGTAAGGATTTCACTTCAATAAGACTAGAAAATATTTATACCTTAGATAAAATATGTGATGTGTGTCTTTATGATAGGGTACATAAACTGCCCTATGTCTAACAAAGCTTAGCAGCATTCTTCAATGAACCTTTGACTATGGTTATAGAAAATAACGTAAATTCCCAGTTCTTTAGGATTGAAGGCCAACTCTGCTGTACCTGGCCTTGAAGGTCCTCTTTGGCCTCAACTCCTCATTTAACTTTTACTAATAATTAATGTGTATTATGCTCTTTGCCCATTTTAGCCTTAGTTCCATGTGAAATTCTAATTTTAAGCTGAGTTCAGGCTTGATCACTTTACAAAGAATCAATGATATATTTTTTCATGTAGTTTTTTTCTTACAAGAAAAAACAATTCAGCTCTCTACACATCTGACAGTTACTTAAATTTTGCATCTTGACTCAGATTAGGAGAACATCAAGTGTTCTTTAGATGTATGACAATAAAATTCACCATTTCCTATTGATTTATACAGTCTGAGCTATGAACTTTGTCAAAGTATATCACAGTACATGCACATTTTATTAAGATTGCTCATGTATTTCTTCATTTTTGTTTTAGAATATAGGGGTAGATCCAAAAACATTGCTACTAGGATTCCAATTCTTACTTGCACAGGCTTATTCCAAAGAGGGGCAGTTTGAATGTATCTCCATGGTTAGTGGATGGCTGCAGACAAGTTACCTAACAAAAACATGTGTTTTCATCTCATTAGGCTGATGTCTGATAAATAAAGTCTTATCAAAATTATGGCTTCCAGAGGGATAATATACTGGACCAGTTATATTCTGTATCACAAGGTTATGGTGACTGCCTTTTTAGCATGCTGACGTGGAAATCTTGATCTGTTTTCTCCAGGGACCTAAGGTGGTCATGAGTGCTTATTATGAAGAAGTTATAAGAAACTTGAAAACTGCACCATTGAGCAAAAGGCCAGAAAAGTCACAGTGAGGGACTTTTTGTCCCTCATCCAAGCGTACCTGCTCATTCTTCAGTATTAATAATGAAAGATTGCTTCATGGAATTTCCCACTCCCCCAAGAATCTTACCCCACCTACCCTTTAACCCTGGTCTTGCTTCTTTGGATTGCTTTTTTGTTCTCAAATTCCAAAGAACATTAAAAAGTATTACAGTTTGTATCCCAGATGATATCCAAACTTCTATTTTACCATGGTATACATAGAAGAACGCAGAATTCACTGAGGAAGATGTGCAGACGGCTACATCATTTCCAGAACTGCCTAGTTCTTTTGTTCTCAACCTGTTGGTTGCAACCCCTTTTGGGGATTGAACTACCCTTTCTCAGGGGTTGTACAGTTCATAACAGTAACAAAATGACAGTGATGAAGTAGCAACGAAAACAATTTTGTAGTTCGGGGTCACCACAAGAAGAGGGACTGTGGCCCACTGGGATGGAGGTTCAATTCCAGAAGTGGGGCTGAGCCTCCTACTCCCACCACTGGAGAGCAGTGATGCCCCCCCCAAAAAAAATTATAAAAAATGAGGGACTGTACTTAGGGGTTGTGGCATGAGGAAGATTGGCCTAGTTCTATGAAGGATATGTTAAGAAACAATAACATTGTTTAGGCATTTCTGTTGAATAAAGACTTCTATAATTTTGTAGAAATACTCCAGACTTTCCCTCATGTAGTCTCCTTGAAGAAAGAAATTGTATGCACATCTCCTGAACCAATCAGTGTGTCAGAGAGTTGGGAGGGGTCGTGGGCAATTCATTCTCACAGGCGTAGTGGTGCATGCCACTTCAGGATTGACTGTTAGCTGCAAGATTTGTCACACGTACTTACCAGACAGAGGTGAAAGACCTGATGCTCCGCTCCTATAGATTTTAACCTGCAGAACCTTTATTTCTGAGTCCCCTTCTGTGCCACGGGGTTGCTGTGAATTGTATGTGACTCAGTGGCAATATAAAAAATGGACTAATGTCCATGCCTGACCTCCTCCGGCTGCATAAGGGGAGACAAGAACACAAGTTCATATCTGCCCAAGGATGATTCCTGTCAGGCACACGTCTACATCCTTCATCCCATTTTATCCTGTGTTTGCACCCATCATCCACCTCTTGATGGTCTAATCTTCTGTTAGTTCAATAACTCATCACAGAACTCACAGACAAAGCTCAAGATTATGGCGGTTTATTAGGAAAACCAACAGATTACACAATTATAAGATTTAAGTACTTAAGGCACTATAGTACTTAAGGCATCTCTTCTCTACCAGGCTGACAGACATGTTTCTCTGCTCCCTTGACCTTTGTCCTCCTCATTGAGTGCTGGTAAATATCCAAACTAGCCATCTTCCTAAAGCCACCAGCTTGGCTTCATCTATCCAGTGGAAAACCTGCTGCCGTGCCTCGCTGCAGTACTAAATCTGACTCTGAGCAGGTTGCTTCTGCAGCCTCCGCTGCCTGTATTCTTTAGTCAGTGTTCTCACCCATGTTCCTGGTTGTCTTCTTTCTTGATGGTCCTGGGATTCCTAGGTCACTGCTTCTGAAAATGGCACACTCTGATTAAACTAATTCCCAATTTATTTGCCTGATTCCAGCCAGTTATTAAGTGGTAATTAAAAGAAAATGGATATAAGATCATAGCAGACAATTTCGCTTCATCTCGGCTGCTCAAATCAGCACCCTGTGATCCCTGCAATGGTCCGGAGAAGAAGAGCGCGTTGGTAAAGTTGTGAGGCAGCAAAAAGGGAAAGACCTTGGACAAGATGGATTGGCAGGGACTGCATCAATAGGCTCAAGCACAACACCGATGCTGAGGATGACATGGGACTGGGTAGTGTTTCCCCGTGTTGAATACAGGGTTGCTGTGAGTTGCTACCAACGTGATGGCACTTACCAATGGACTTGAATTCTGTGCTTGATCTAGCTAAGAAGAGTCGTGCCTGGGATGATGGCCCCCTCATGGGTTGATATTTTTCCATCTTTCTCTCTCTATCCACCACTCTGACTGGATAAAAACAGAGGAGTTAAGAATAGCCTTATTGTGAATGTTTTCCCCCAAATGTATTTGCTGCTTATTTTGGGTCATGTAGAGAGTTGCTGATAAAAGGAAAATAAGGCTATCAGGAAATAATAAAAGGTGACTTTTGGAAGTGATATCAGTAATAGAAGCTTGATCATCTAAGGGACTGTAAAAGTAGAAATAAGGATTGAAGGAGAACTCGTGTTTACCACCTGTGGGCCTAATTCTCGCGTTTTATTCAACAGCAACTTCTAGAGGACGTCTAACCTGTGCTTCCCACAGTACTAGGCATTGGGATTTCAAAACTTGGTAAAACAAAACGAAACAAAAGCAAATAAACAAAACCTTGCCATAAAAGAATTTACTGATCAGTAGAAATAGAAACCCTTATTTATGACTATATCAAAACTAGACAAAGATTGTTAGTAAAGGACTTATTGAGAACATTACAAAATGTACAGGATTGAGATAAATGGATTGAGATAAATTCTGTTTCCTTAGGTCTGTCTTCTAGTCTACGGGAAACCTTGGATGGCGCCAATGGTTAAAATTCCTTCCTGCTCACAGGAAGGTTTGTTGTTTGAATGTACCCAGAGGGGCCTCAAGAGATGGGTCTAGTGATCTGCTTTCCCAAATGAAGAAGAAATCAGTGAACTGCTTCAGAGGAAATAGTGACTGAAAATGTTTTTGCTTCCCACACCCAGGCTTGAAAAACTCTATGGACCACTGGTCTATGTTCACACACACAGAATCACCATAATTTGGAATCAACATGGTAGCAATTGGTTTGTATCCCCCTGATTCTTAGGGACTGGCACTCAGAGGTGAAAAAAATGCTATAGAAATATTAAAGTTTTATTGTCGACATCTAGTATTTTGAAAAGAGAAACATCCTTGTTGACACACAATCAGCAAAAAGAGGAGAATTAAAGAGAAACATGATAAGACTCTCCTCTTCTCCTTTACTATTGTGTGACTTTCAATAAATCACATCATCTCTCTGAGTTTGACTTTCTTTCATGAAGAAATGCAACCACTAATGCCTGACTTATCAGCCTCATGCCTGTGAGAATTGATTGCTATAAGGATAAAAAAGAGGACAGAATATTTTTAAGCCCCAAAGAGAAATGTGGATTTTGCTAATATTGTCTCTTTGTGAGCCAGCCTCGGGCATTTAGGGTTGTGCAGCTTGAAGTCTTGGCATAAACTTACGTGTTTAAGCATATGGGTACACAGTTTTATAAATTCTTTTTATTGTCATTCCAAAGTTTCTCATTTTTCAGGCATTGTGTTCTCTTCCCTGGAAGAAATGTTTTAAGGTTTAAGGGGAAGAACTCAGTTGTCTTAGGCTGAATTCTCTAGTGAAACAGAAACAGTGGAATTCATATATGCACACATAGGACAATGTAAATTAAGACAATGGGTTATACAGTTGTTGAAGCAAACTAACCCAAGTCTGGAAAGGTGTTACATCTGTAGATCATCTGTCAGACTAAAGCCTTCTCCTGAATCCAGATCCTATGATCCACATGAAGACAACAGGCAAGTGAGTGAAGAAGTGAATGAATCCAAGCTCAACAGTTCAGGTTATTGTCTGAAAAGACAAATGAATCCAAGATCAAAGTCATATGGAAGGCCATTGGTGACTACTAGAATTTCAGGTTGTGTGGTAGGACATTGTCTAAAGTCTAAAGAAGTGGTGGTCAGTGTGATAGTCACCCAATCTGGTGTCAGGTGGAGGATTAAGAGTGTAGGTGGAGAGTCTAGCTGGTTTAACTGGAGATAGTCAATGAGATTTCTGTGTGGGCATGGCTTTCTCCTGCAAATTTTGGGGAATCTGGCAGTATTTCCCCCTTGGAGGTGAGAGACACACTCTTTAGTCTCATGGAAACATCTACTGACAAGACACAAGGCTGATTCCCTGGGAGACATTGCAGCTGACGAGACTCATGACAGCATATTGATAGACCCTGAGCCCTGGAAACTGGATGTGTTAGTCCGGGTAGACTAGAGAAACAATTCATAGACATGCATGTGGCTATAAGGTATGGTTTATATATAAGAGGAATGGGACATAGAGAAAGCATCCCAGCCCAGTGCACCTCAAAGTCATTAGTCTGATATTAGCCCATATGCCCAATTTCAGTCTATAAAATCTCCCTCCGGAATCACAGGCCAGTGGGTACAGAGTCCCAGTGCTGGAAGGGGTCTCCCCATGGCTCCTCATTTCTAGGTCTCAGGGTCCATCAACAGCATCTAGTGGTGGTAGAAGGAACTCAGCACTGGCAGGGGTCTCCATGTGGCTTCTCCAGCTTCAGAGGTCTGGTTGCATCAGGGCAAGGCTGTGTGGCTTCCCCTCTGGCTCCATCAGCTCCTCAGACACTGCCATATTGTCTTATCCGGAGTTTGCTGTCTCTCAGATTAACTCCCCCAAACTGGGGAGATAGCTTCTCATCTCCATGAGGGAAATATCGAGAGATTTCCTAGCAGTCTCAGGAGAAAGTTATGTCCACACAGAGGCCTCATTGGCTACTCAATGGTTATCTCCAGATTAACAGGCTAGACTCCACCCCTATATCTCCATCATGAAATGAACATAAGCACAGACCGCCACACTGGAGGAGTCATGGGGAGCCCCTGCCAGCCCAGAGATGCTTCCCACCACCACTGGCTCCAAGACCTGTGATCTTCCTCCATTCAGCATCATTGCATAGGTTTTGTGAGTCTAAAGAAGACTGTGCATTGCTGTCCCACATATGGGCTACTGTCAGACTTGTGGACTGGATCTGGACTGGGATGTTTTCTCAGTGTTCATTTCCTCTTGTATATAAACCTCTTCTATTTACATATGTGTGTCTATGAATTCGTTTCTCGAGTCTACCCAGACTAACACAGTCAGTCAGTAATCCAGTTGAAGTACATAGGGTCAACAAAAAGCACGCAAGTTTTTCCATAGAATCTACCAACATTGGAAGCAGGCCACATGCCCTAGGAAGCATCCTTTCACTTAATTTATCATTCAGTGATCTGCATAAGGGCATGGCATCTCACCCAATCTTATAACTGATTGGCTGTTCCAAGCAGATTCCATTATGTTCTTGACTATATTGAGTTAGATTGAGCCATACAGGTTTACTAGGTGTTAACTCTCAGTAGTGTGACAGAGAATACTCACCCAGTCAAGTTGACACAAAACGTGTCACCTCAATTCATGTTCGATTTATTTACTACTCCTTTGTCATTGAATTTTCACACGTAAACACGTGACAACACATTGTTAATTTGGATCAAACAATTCTGGTATTACAATTATTAACCTCTAAGCTGCAATTTGATAGGTTGATGGCCTGAAACTAGTCAGCAGCACCTGGCTGTATGTGCCAACATAGACCACAGCCTAGAAACCCACTGGGACTTTTCTACTCAGAAACGTGAGTCAAAATCAACTTGATGGCACCCGATAACAGCTGCAACAATTTGGAGGCCATTAGAAATTTTTGTCAAAGTTCTCTCCAAATACCCATTGCTTTCTTTTTACCTCTTCTGCATGACTGTTTGGAAGCTGGGTGTCTTGTCCTTTGGACCTCTTCCTGCCTGCATGTCCAGAAAGTGAGGTTGACTGGCTACTGCCACTCACCCTACCCCAAATCAGGGTAAGCTAACTGATAGTGTTGAGGTATTTTAAGACTGTAAAAGATAAGGTGACTTTTATCAAGTATGGATGAATTCTCACCAAGGTGAAAAGAGGCTAGTATTTTGCGTAGGCTCATCTTTTCTTGTGCTGTTGCCTCTATCCTATTACTTGTGTATTTTTGAAACACATTGTTTAAAAATGGCCCTCATCTTAAGGTCTGCTTCTGGAAATTCTGACATAAGGCTAAACCAGTTGCCATGGGATGGTTCGATGATTTCACCTCCTTGTGATTCAATATATATCAAAGTAAAACTGTTCTCTATGGGGAGTTTGGTGGATGATGCTGAAAAATCAAAACAAAACAACAAAACAAAAAGCCACCAGGCCTTTCTTCTGAAGAACTTCTGGATGGACTTGATCCTCTAATCTTTTGATCAACAGTCTTTCACATGAACAATTTGCATAAACCAGGACCCCATGGTAACTATTGGAAAATTGTAATATGTGAAGCAGTTTTTTACATACAAGATTTACAAATATATTATGCATTTTTTGTGGAGAGTAAGTTGTCCTTTTTGGGGAGGTGTCTGGTTGGACACTAGAAACAGACACTTAGTATCCATGAAAACATTCACAAAAACACCAGTAGATTCTCCTTTTAAAATATTTTCAATTATTTAAATTTTAAATAGTTATTTTAAATAAAATTTGACACTAAAAAAAAGAAGAGAAAGGAGAAAGAAATGATCTCCTTCTTTGTAGAAGAAAGGCCACGCAAAGCAAAAACATTATTTTAACTCCTTCAAAGTCAAACCCTATTGTGTTATTTCCAGGTTGATTGGGGCCATCAAACAAAGTACTATGGAACCAAGCCACAAGGAGAAGAGTGTGTTCACTTAGAGACCTGGGATGTGTTGGTGCGCCTTCATTTAATAATCCATGTAGAGAAACACTATTTGTTCTCTTTGCCTTTTGTTACCATGCTCCTTGAACATTACCAGATCTTCCCTTTAATTCATTTCAAAAGCTGCAATTGGATGGCCTCACATCCCATTCCAACTCTTCTATGATACTTGCAAGCCTACCTCTCTACAGAGATTTCTATCAGCTCTTTTGTAAGACAGTTCAACCCCTGTATAGTGAGCGCTATACAATTGGGCTTCTCGACAGAACAAACACTGGGAACACTCTGAATTTTTGAATCTTATACCCAATATTTAAATTTCTTTCCAAAACAACTAAAATCAGAGGGGAGGCATATAGATAATGTCGAAGGGATTCAAGACAGATTATGGGCTGCGGTTAGGAACTATAGAATCCATTCCTACTAAAGACCATTTTAAATGGGCAGGGAGGAATTGGACCCCAGAGAGTCTCCAAGGCTCAACTTTTGGAAGCCACGTCGATCTTTTGAAATGTCTTCAGGACAGGTGAGTTATCAACCTGTGGGCTAGTTGTCTACTTAACCATCTGTTCAATCCTCCAGAGAATAAACAGAGATGCAGGAATTTAGTGCTTAATTCGGGATTCTAAAATCAATTTAACTTGCTTCAGTATGCATCCTAACCCCCAACGTGAAAATCTCGCTAACCATGGAGTTCATTGTTTGCTGCTGCTGTTGTCATTTTCTTGTTTCCATTGCGCTAGCTCCCCCTGATAGTGACCCCATGCAAATGAAAATGATATCTAACTAATATCAGAGGCAATAGAGTTACAAACTGCCTGTCTTGAGCTGTCTTCAAGATGAGTTATGAGTTAGACCATTGTATTTCATAACCTCTTCATTGGTTTATTTCCAGAGATAACTTGCCAATAAATTGGATTCTTTAATGGAAAGCTCCATTTAAATGTGTACAGTATCGTAGCATCAGGCAAACTTTCATGGAAAGCTAGTTTCGTGGCTGACAATGAGGTGAATTTGTCATGAAAGGAGCCTGGATCTTCTTCATAAAAGGAAAGAACGAATCATTGAACCAGTATTGCCTTTTAACATGAGGCTGGTCAAGATAAATAAGATCTTTTTTTCTCTTGAGAATTCTTTGCTGAGAGTGAACAAAGAATGGTGCTTATAGGCCATCAGGTTTGGTGCAATATTATCTGTCACTCTTTACCTTCTCCCCAATCAGCAGTCCTTTCTTGTTCCTTTTCCTACCTAATTCCTTCTCAATTCCCTTCATTTTGAAGATAAAAACGGTCCATCAATCACCCAACACCTTACCAATGCTCTCATGGCAGTTAGTAATTAGATTAGTTTTTAGGGAGGTCTAAAGTCTAAGACCTTTCCCTAAAATTCTTTCATTAGAATCACTATTTCTATTTTGTCGATAGCATTATTTTACTTTATGGTAACAGGTACAGGTGGAGAGTATAAAATGCTCAAAAGACCAAAAGGAAATAAAAAAGAAATGAACCAATCTCAACACCCAGAAGTCATCAAATCTATATTTTTGCCTTAGATTTAACTTTGTGTATAGTTCTAAAAGGTTGGTTATATGAGCCTATATACATGAAAGGGCTTCAAAGCATTCCAAGAAAAATAGCATTATCTTTTAATTTCATATGTCATGAAATTAAAATTTTTTTGTATACACATATACATATAAATACTGGACAGTACCAAAAATATGTGTGTATATGCATATATACATATCTATATACATAGTTCTTGTATTAGGTGCTGTCCAGGCAATCCAGACTTCTACTGATCCTACATACAACAGATTAAGACACTGCCTGGGAATGAACCATCCTCACAGCCATTGTCACATTTGTGTGCATTGCTGTAACTACTTTGCCAAGTCATCTCCTTGAGGGCCATCCTTTTTCCCCACTGACCCTCTACCAAGCAGAATATCCTTCTCCAGGAATTGACTGAAGATGCCCTCACTTCCATAGAGCAACCTAGCTGTATTTCTTTCAAGAAAGATTTGTTCTTTCTGCCAGCAGGCTGTGGTCTCTGTAACTTGTTTAAAAAGAACCATAATTCATACACATCAATTCTTCTTTGGTCTCCCTGATTAACTGCTCAGTTTTCAAATGTGTATGAAGTGATAGAAAATACCATTCCTTGACTCAGGACAACCTGAATCTTAAAGTGACATCTTTGCTTTTTAACTCTTTGAAGAGATCTTTTGTCGCAGATGTGCACAAAGCAATTTGGTACTTGACTTCTTTAATACTGCTTCTTTGGGTGTTGATTTTGGATCCAAGTTGAAATAAAAGAAAAGAAAAAAATTCATATTGAAAGTTTCAGTTTTCAGTCTTCACCAGTAATTACTTCAAGTGTCTATACTTCCAGCAAGCAAGGTTATATTATGTGCATATCAAAAAGTGTTCGTGTGTCTTCTTTCAATCTTGATACCTAACTCTTCTTTAGAGTTCACCTGGCTTATTAATCTAGGACAAAAACAGAGTCTAGCATTGGAGTCCATGTTCACCAGGACAGTATATCTGCACAGTATTTCAGAATTCTTAAATGTTCTCCGATATAAAGAACTTGGGAACAGTGCCCTGAAAAAATGTTTTCTCAGCCCTAAATCTGAGCTTATGTTATTTCCAAGACCAGTTGTACCAATCTATAGTGTCATCAGTTAAGTTAACTAACCTCTTTAAATATATAGGGGGGTCATTAAATTATTGGTTCACATAATTGTACACAAAAGGCTAAAAGAGCAACAACACTGTTTATTACTTTGAAATCAGGCAAGTTGATCCTTTATTGCCTTGCTTAGGCAATGTTATGACATATTGAGTATTTAGAAGCAAAGGTGCAATTTCTGTATCCAAAGCTAGTAGGTCAAATTATTAACAAAATGATCTTCCAAATCAGAGGGTTCTTGTTGGGGGAAATAGCTGTGTTCTATCTTCTGGATTAGGCATCTAATTCGACTAATAAGCTTGAGGCCAATAAATAGGGCTCAACGTGCCTCTACTGACAGCAAGGCAATAAATGCTGACCTTGGCTGGACATGTCACCAGATGGCTGAAGAGAAAATTGCTGAAAGAGACCAGAAATCACAGTGAATCTACCGGCTTTTTAGGCAGGGCAGATATCTCTGTTCAGATACTCTAAAGAATGCCATTAGTGGAACAACAGGGAGAAGAAAGTCAGCAGCCAAGCAGAAGGGGTCAGGCATGAAAGAAGGAAGTGAAAATTGCAGTTCTGACATTAATAAGTGACAATAAAGGAAGACACTCAGAATGGTGTTTGTAGGCAGAGAGCAAGTAATTGAGTATTATAAATGCTCTGGAATTGACTTTGTTTTCCCAGTATCCCTCTTCCCTATTTCTCTTGTTGCATCTTTTGGAGATTTTGTGCGGTTTTATTTCCTTTCTATCCCTGCACTCTATATTTTTAGCGAAGTCTTACATTTAATAAAGAATGACTCTTGGAAACCAAGTCTCCCTTTCTATGACAGTAAAAAGTAAAACTCTTTTATAATATATATTTGATTCTTCATGTCTCAGCAATACAAATCCCCAGGCCATTTACTCAAGAGCTTTGGGATTGTTGAGGATATTTGGTTAGGTCCATTGATTTTAAGACTCTGATTGGAGTTACTTAGTATAGAATGAGAAAAAATAGAAAAATGAACCATTTACGAAGAAGCCTACCTGCTTCAGACACTTTTCAAGGTATTTTTCATGTTATTATTTCCTATCTTATCAAGGTCAGGCAAAAGAAAATTCCCGGTCTATGAAACCATCGTAACTGATTTCAACTAATAAGGATTTGCTTCTTTAGAGAAAGGAAGAACTACTGAGAGAGAGAGAGAGAGAGAGAGAAGTTTGGGGACTGTGTGTCAATTTGTCATCCTGTATTTGCTCATGTGTTGCTGTGATGCTGAAAGCTATGGCACAGGTATTTCAAAGACCAGGAGGGTCACCCAAAGTGAGCAGCGTCAGTAAAGCTTCCTAAGAGCAGAGTAGACTTCCTCCCCTCTTTGAAGTAAGAGCAGCTCATGAAAGCCATGTGCATAACTTCAAAATATTAACAAATATGGAAAGCCTAATGATTGGAAAAAGAACCTTGTCAGAAATGGTGCTGGAGAATGGGTCCCTCTGGCTGAGAGCATTAAAGATCTGACTGTCAAGGAGCTGCCTTTTCAGAGCAGAGCTATTCATGGTGATGTGAGTGGGATTAAGCTTGCAGGACTGGAGATTTCTGCATTTTCATTTTCTAGTGGGCTACTACTCGAGATAAGGAGAAACAATTACAAATATCCACTGACGATCAGAAAGTGGCATATGCAAAGTATGAATGTAGGAAATTGGAAGTGCTTAAAAATAGCACAGAATTCTTAACAGTCATTATCTTGGCACTTTCAAGCTGAAATGGACTGCTATTAATCATTTTGAATCAGAAAATCATATAATTTAGTATACTGGGAATACCACAACCAAGAGGAATGACAGTGCATTCTTTTTTCAAAAAGAACATTGCAAAATCAATCGTGAAGTACAATGCTGTGATAGGATTAAACTTGCCTACTTTCAAGGAATCCAAGTAATACAATTATTCAAATTTATGTACCAACCACAAAAGATAGTGAAGAAATTGAAAAATTCTAACAGCAACTTCATTCAGAAATTGGTCAAATATATAATCAAGATACATTGATAATTATTTGTTTGAGGACAGTTTGTAGCCTATCCTGATGAAGATCTATGATCGCATCCTTCAATGTAGATTACAACTCAATGTCAAGAAGTTTGAGATCTTCACTACTGACCATTAGGTACCATGGAGAAAAGGGTAAAGCTGTTAAGGATGTTGTTGTTCTTTGATCCACAATCCATGCTTATGGTAGCAGCAGTCAGGAGATCAAAAGATATATTGAATTAGGTTAATCTACTTCACATGTTCTCTTTAGCGTGTGGAAAAGAAAAATGTTTCTTGAGCATTATATGTGCCTAACCCAAGTCATATTTCCAATTGCCTCATGTGTGTGTGAAATTTAGAGACTGAATAAGGAAGAATGAAGAAGAATTGATGCAATTAAATTGTGGTGCTAATGAGAAACATTAAAAGTATTTTGGAGTGCTAAAAGGATGAATCGATGTGTCTTGGAAGAAGTATGGTCATCATGCTTCTTAGAAGCAAGTATGGCAAAACTCTGTCTTGCATAGTTTGAACATATTGTCAGGAGAGACCAGTCGATGGAGAAGAACATCATCCTTGGTAAAGTGGTGAGACAATGTAAAAGAGAACTATCCTAAGCAGATGGGTTGACATAGTAGATGCAACAGTGGGTTTAGGCATAGGAACAATGGTCAGGGTGACTCAGGACTGGGAAATACTTTGTACTTTTGATCAGCGTGTTGCTATGGTCCAGAACGGACTCAAGGGCACTTAACAGCATCAACAATAAGGTCCTCACCTGCAAGGAGCATCCTGGCTGTACTTCCAAGGGAGATTTGTTTGTTCCTTTAGAAAAATTGTTTGTTCCCTGTTCAACATTATCAGCACTAAAATTCATTCTCATAAGTCACAGAATAGAGTTGCTAACTATTTGCTTGGAAATTATAGCTGATGAGAAACAGAGATGGAAGCTGAACCTAATTCATTTTGTGTCCTGATAAATTTTGATACCCTCCATCCAATGACATTTCTCTATTCGAGGTATATAATACATGTAAGTATCAGGGTGTGCTTATGAAAGCTTAATCACTACCCATTGAGTATTTGAAATAATATGCACAGAAAAAACATGTTTCCCTCTTAGCTCATAGGAATTGAACATAACATAATAGGTACAGGACTCAGAGAGTAGCATAAATACAATGTGTGGTGAACTACACACAAAGCAATCCCTGTTATAAGGCTGTGCTGGCCCGCACAGGTCTGTTCTGTGTCCCTGCTGTCTTGTTGGCTAAAGTCCAGAGGAAGAGCATTTAGATTCAGAGAAACAATGTAGGGCCACAACATTTTTCATGACTCAAAATTTCACTCACTGCCATCAAATCAACTTAGACTCACAAGGACAGGGCAGAACTGCCACTTTGGATTTCCGAGTTTGTAAATCTTTACAGACACAGACAACATCCTCCCTCACCCCCATGGAGCAGCTGGTGACTGTTGAACTACTAATTTTGTGGTTAATAGCCCAATTCATAAGCCGCCATGCTATCAAGTCTCCTTGAAGTAATATAAAGATTAAACTTCCAGTGCTACAGTGTATCTTCCTCTTTCTCACTCACTTTTTACTTTATTAAGAATGATGTTTTTCTCCAGAGACTTGTTTCCCACAGATAACATGTCCAAAGTACATCAGACAAAGTCTAATTATCCTCCCATCTAAGGAACATACTGATTGTTCTTCTTCCAAGACAGTAAATTCTCATTCCAACCTGTGGTATAATAATCTTCACAAATATCTTAATTCAAAGCAGCTCTTCTTTAATCTTCTTTCTTCATTGTCCAGCTTTCAGGTGTATATATGTAGATTGAAAAAAATATATCTTGATTTGGTTCAGACCCACTTCCATCCTCAATATATCATTTCTTTTTAGTGCTTTAAAATCATATTTTACAGCAATTTTACTCAGTGCACAGTCATTTAGTTTCTTGACTTATCCTTCCATGAATGTTGATTATGGATTCATATTGGAATGATATTCTTGAAAAGTTCAATAGATTCTCCATTTATCATATCATTTATTGGTCTAGTTATGAGAATCTTTGCTTTCTTTTTTGGGGGGGGGCATCATTGCCCTCTGGTGGTCGTGGGAGCTACCCAACCTTGCTCCTGGAGAGCTGCTGCTGGATTTCAACCGCCAAGCCCGTGGGCCGCAGTCCCGCACTCAACCACTACACCACCAGGGCCCAGCCCGAATCTTTGCTTTCTTTATGTTTAAAGTATACTTTATTGTGAATGTTGAAGTACTTACTTGACCTTCAAAAGTATGAACTTTACATCCTGTCCTCTTCACTTTTAATATGTGATATTGTCATTTACTTACCACAGATCCGTAATGCATCTTCCTCCAAAACTGATGCCATATTCTTAATGTTATAGTTTAGTTTTTTAGATTATTTGTTCAGAATCCATTTCAATTGCCTAGCTAAAGGATTCAACTGCAACACATAGCTCTCCTGGATTTAAACTACACAGTATTGTCTTTTTTCCTTAAACAATTAGTTGCCTTTTAATCTTTGTAATTTCATAATATTACCCATAATATGTTATGATCTATGTTGCTGACTACCCTTGCATAGCCAATAAAACTCGTAAACTTCCTAGTATCTCCTGTGTTCAGTCAAGATATTTCTGATATCAGTAATGTCAGTCCTCATTCTGCATCTGCTTTTGAATCCGACTTGAGTTTCTGGCCATTCCCTGCCAATATACGGTAGCCAACACTTTTTAATTATCTTCAGCAAAATTTTACTTGTGCTATTACTCCATAATACACACATTCTGTTATATCTCCTTTCTTTAAAATGTTCAAATTTCTTGGCATGATGAATGGATGCTTTCAGCGTAGCATCGGTTTGTTAATACATTGGCGTTTCATTATTCCTAAAGCCTTATTTTTCTTCTAATGCCTTCAATATAACTAGAACTTTTTCCTTCAGTATCATTCCATCTTGATCATATGCTATTTGAAATGTTTGAACATTGACCACATCTTTTTTGTGCAGTGCCTCTGTGTATTGCCCAATCTTCTTTATGATGTTTCTATGTGATTCAATTATTTTTCGGCAATAGAATCTTGCAGTATTAAAACTGGAGACATATTCTGTACAATATTTTTAGCTAGAAAAATGTCATGATTTTTTCTCTTTTGGTTCTCTAAATCAAGGTATTTGAACATTTCATTATCACAGATTAGTTTGTCTTTGGTAATAACAGTTTGGAATCTGTTCAGTCCCTTTTACTTTGTCTTATTTTCAAGTCATTAGCTACCCTAAATTCAAGAGAAAGTTTGGATTTCTTCTGACATCTGTTTTACTCTATTTTTTTTCACCTGGCTTTTAAAATGACTTCGTTTCTTTATTTACTGTATCCCTTTGATATCCTCATTTGCTATTATTATTTAATGCATCCTATTTATGTTTGAGGTACCTCTAAATTCAAATGAGACGTACTTACTGCTGTGCTTTGGCTTTCAGAGACTTGTTTTTATTCTCTTCAGTTTCAATTTGAACTTGAAAGGAAGAAACAGTCTCTGTACCCAAAATAGGAGTGATTGATAGTCTGTTCTGCAGTCAACCTGGCTTTTATTCTGACTGCTGCTAAGAAGCTTCTCCGTCATCTCTTTCAACAGACGGAATCAACTCATCTCCTTTGTGTTCTATTCAGTCAATTACATCTATACAGTCACATTTGTATTGTTAACAAATATATTTCCCATGAATGAGTTTTTGGTTTGGCAATATTGTATCATGCATCTCTGGAATTGTTTCAATCACTTGGCCACAATTTTTAGAAACTATTTTTTCTTTGTTTCCAATATGTACATTCCAATAACTAATAGTTATTAGTGCATATTGCTTTTATGTTTAATAAATATCAAATATCATAATCAGTCAGCATTTTCAATTCTTCCATCTTAAGCATTAGTAGTTGGCACATCAATTTGAATAATAGTCACTTTGATTGGTCTTCCTTGTAGGCACACACACATGACGTAGGTAGTTATATATAGATAATTATATAAAGATATAGATATGTAATTAGCCTATCCCTGGCAGTTTTGTATCTCAGACTAGACCTTGAAAGGTTTTTTAGATAATTAATTCAATGTTGTTCCTCTTCAATTTTTCATTATTGGACAATGTAGTTCTCCTACAGTTTGTGGATGCTGGTGATATTGCTTTTTCCGCATTCTACTTTCAGTATCTCATGATTTAGATTCCCTGTATTCCAAATTATTTATATGATGAGTTGCTGCAATTCCAGAAATGATACCCCAGAGGTTTCAAATACCAGCAAGGTCAGCCACGGTTAACAAACTTTAGTAGAGCTTCCAGGCTAAGATAGACTAGGAAGAAGAAACTTACAGTCTACTTCTGAAAAAAATGCAGGGAAAACCTTATGGTTATCCACAAAACATTGTATGCTCCAGTTCCAGGAGACATATTTCTCAGTTTGAAAGACTCAAAATACAACCTGGAAAGAGATGCCTACTCAAAGTAAAATTGACTTTAATGACAAGGAAAAGTTCATGATTTTGAGACCCTTATTTGATGGTGTAGCTTAATACAAAATGAGAAAAAAACAATTGTAAATTAGTAATGTGGACTAGATGAAACTATTTGAGTGGCATACCATTTCTTTATCATTATTAAGAGGATAATGCTATTCTATTTTACTCTACAATTATTATGATTAATCTACTTTACAATTAACAAAAGGCCATTTCTCTACTAACCTGATTGCATATAGTCAGGGAGGTCTTTGCCCTCCCATTAAAGAGGTGTTTGTTTGTAATGCAACAGGATGAGCGTGGAGGAGCTGAATGCTCTTTTTCGAGTGAAACTGGAGGCACTCAGATGAATATGAACTGGAGTTGAAATTTGGCAGTTTATCACTCTTTAGTTAGATCCCTGTGTTCACAAAGGAAAGATCAGAAATTTAATTAGTAGAGGAAAACTGGATATATATATTCCTCCCATTACCATGCGGAATCAGAAAAATGGTTGCAGTAATAGTCTATTAAGAACCACAGAGTAGCTTTTCACTTTCAATGCTGTGTGCTTCATAAAAATCAAAGAGGCTCAGAACTATTGAAATGGTCTTTCCAGTTAACCCATACTCTCTAATTTTCTAATTGTAAATTCAGATATGCAATAGTCAGTGTTGGGAACGAACTATGAGAGGAACTGTGAGATGTTTCTAATTTACTCCTTATTTGAGAACTCTACACTGCAGTGGGATAGACTACATTTAAAATGATGAAAGAGATGACAAAGGTTAGGAATCAACATCCTGTTGTGAGGTACACAACACATTGAATCATTGTCTGGTTCTGCATCAGTCTCATAATCATTGCTGTGTGTGAGCTCAGAGTAGTCATCCGATATTTAATATAGCTCATTAAGGGTCTTCCTCTTTTGGGCTGCCTCTCTGTTTTGCCACGCATAAGATCCTTCTCGAAGGTCTTGTCCGTCTGATAACGTGACAAAAGCACATGAGAAAAAGTTTCATTACTTTGCTTCTTCTACCGAGCATTCCATCACAGCTTTATTCCTCCTTCTAGTGATCCCTTCCATTGGGCTGCCCTGTGTACAACTGAAGGAAAGGTTGACCTACCCGTACATCATGCCCCAAGTCAAATGCCTTCAGCCATTGTGGTCCAAAGGATTTTAGCTGGCTGCTTTTCAGAAGTGGAAGCCCAGTCTTGTCTTCCTAGTCTCCCTGGAAGTTTCGCTGAAACCCATTCAGCATCACAGCAACACACAGCCCTCAGCTGATAGATAAATAGGGGCTATTCATGAGGGGCATTGGCTAGACCTCAAACCCGAGCCTCACCAAATAGCAATTTAGTATAGGGGACCATCCTTCTTTGCATTATATTTTCATAAAAACCAGAACCCTGTAGAAAATTGGATGGCACAAAACCACATTCATATATCCACTTGAAGTTTTTGTCAGTATAACATGTAGACTTACAATTTACAGTCGCACAAAATATCTTTTTAAATCATATATTTAAACAAATATTAGGAAACAGTTGAGATGACATTTAAGTCAAACATCTCATTAGCAATCAGCTTTTACAATAACATGGTATTTATAGGGAAAATACTTACAAGCTGTTAGTTTAAACATTAAATTAAATTGTTTAAGGGCCTTTGCATTGTAGTGGAATTTCCCTCAGGGGACATGCCAATGATTTCCATTGGAAAGTATCAAGGAAGGTAGTATTCGTATTTAGCGTGTGTTTCTTCTACTTTGTTCTTTTGCTTTTGTGGGCTTGTCTCATAGGAGGAAAAGTGATACCATGAAGAGATATTTGTCTTTCATGATAAATAGCTCAGAATAAGCCTAAAATTTTTTAAATTAAATCCACAAGCCAAGTTTCAGTGCATGTGATCTACAAATTGTTTCCATTATATTTTCCTATATCACCATGAACTGAGCTAACAATTACCCAGGTAGCATGTATGTTAGAAAACATGTTCTTGTCCTTATTGAAGTGACGCAAAAAGAACCATTTACTCCTATTCCAGAAGTCTTCTTTCCTTCTGAAGAAATGGAGAAGGGAAACTAAGGGTCAGATAAACTATTACTATCTTCAGTGTCTTGCTTAAAGTTTTTCTCATGTGCTCTAATTTGTTTTAAGGGTTTTAGAATCAAAGATGCGTTAGAAATAATAAATGACACAAACCCAACCGAGTAAGTAGATTAATAAATATTGCACTTGTATTTGTCATAAGTTGAATTGTGCCTTCTGACTTTCTGTTAACTTGACTGATCTATTAGTCTCAGTGGTGTAGCAGTTCTACTGTGATGAACATTTACAGTTTTGTAATGATGTAAACCTGCTCCTGGTATGATTACTCAGTCAGTCGTCAGGAGATGTACATGGGCTGCAACACTGTTTCTTGGGTCACAATCCTGATCCAGTTTCAGGGGAGTATCCCTGAAGTGTAGACTTTTTTTCTCTTCTAAGATAAAAGAAAGGCAAGCAGAGAAAGCTGATACAACTATCACCAAGAAAGAATAAGCAAGAGCAGAGCTTATCCTTTGGATCTACAGCCCTTTGTTGAAAATGAGGGTTAGGGGACACATGTGAGTCTCTAAGGACCCCTGGGCCCATAGATGCAAAAAGGAGGTGAGGACTTTCTAAGAATTTGACACAGAGAGAAAGCCTTCCCCTAGAAATAGTGACCTGGATTCAGACTTCTAGACTCCTAGACTTTTAAAGAAGAAACTCCTGCTTTTTGAAGTCATTACTTATGTTATTTTTATTATAGCAGTGCTAGATAAGACTGTAACTGAAAGAAGAGCTTAGCAATGGAAAAGATGACATGTTTGTTAACCAATCTTCATTCTTTCCTCACTTCCAAGGTTTCTTCATCGCTTTTTCCATAGTTTTCTTCATCTCTTACCTTTTTACCCATATTCTCATTGGTATGTGTTTTTGTACACTTTTTAAAAAATTTCTAGACTTGAGAGGAGCCAAAGTAACCAGGTGACTGCAACACAAAAATATGAATATATTCTCCTTTGGGATAGGAACCCAAGCAATTTTGCTCCTGAGGAAGTATTCTTACTTAAGAGATAGACAAATATACAAAAAATAACTATTTGAAAGATCTCATTTATTTTATTTTCAGTATAGATTAACTGCACAATCAGCACTTATTTTTCTCCTATTCAATCATTTAAAGTAAATTGTTATTGAATTAATGAATAATGCTAATCATAGCATCTGGTATATAAATAAAAAGGACAGGAGACCTTCTAAGCTCTATGCTTCTTGAGGACAGAATAATGATTTACCTTGTTATAATTTTAGATTGTTGATAAAGGAGAGAGTATATGATTCATACAAATATATTCTCACCCAGGGGGCATTTAGGATTCTCATCATAAAGTAAAATTTTAGCATGCAAGAGAAGCTTCAAAAAGTTAATGGTAAAATGGAATTAATATAATGGAATTTTCCTATGGAAATTTTGAAGCTACCTTGTGTGTCCTACATGAGGTTCAGTAAGTTAGTACTTATTTAGAGGAAAGAAGGCAAAAGGCATTCATAATGGCCTAAGTACAAATATGCAGAAATTATATATATATATATATATATATATATATATATATATATATACACACACATACATACACATATTTATATGATGGATATTAAGGTAGCAGATTAGCTATGGCTCAAGTGCTCCCTCAATTCAAGAATGCTTTGTTCTAACAATCCAGCCTTTTGTGTTTTTCACCTTCTGAAGGCAAAATGGGTGCATAAGCAAATGTAGTGAAGAAAGATGATGGTGCCTGGATATCAAAATACATAGGGTCTGCAGTCTTAAAACCTATAAGATAAACAAGCAACTATCTAGCCAAGAAACAAACAAACAAAAAACAGTGAAAAAAGCACACCAACCTGTGTGATCACAAAGTTTTGATGGGATCAGGTATCAGTCATCTAAAACCCAGAACAAAAGCATACCAATGTGCATGGGGGGGTGAATGAAGGGATGCAGACACAAAGCCCATCTGTAGACAATTGGTCATCTCCTTACATAAGGCTCACAAGGAAGAGACAAGCCAGTCATGATGCTTCACAGCATCAATGAAGCTTACAAGTCTAATTCTTTAATGTTTCCTCCACCCATGCCCCATTATTACTATTATGACCTCAAAGCTATCTTACAAACCTGATTAGTCCAGAACATGTACACTGCTTCAGAGCCCATAACACAGGGCTAAATAAATAAATAGATAAATCCATCAGGACCAATAATGGGAATAGGGATAACAGGAGGGAATAGAGAGAAAATTTGGGGGATGGGGGTGGGGAGATAGGGGGAATCAATCACAAGGATCAACATACAACCCCTTCCAGGGGGACAAACAACAAAAAAGTGGGTGAAGGGACACAGTGGATGATGTAGGATATGAAAATAATCATTTATCAAGGATTCATTAGGGAGGGAGGGAAGGCGGGGAAAATGAGGAGCTGATCTCAAGGGCTCAACTTGAAAGAAAATACTTTGAAAATCATGATGCACAAATGTGCTTGACACTATGGATGAATGTATGGGTTGTGATGAGAGCTATAAGAGTCCCCAATAAAAGTATTTTTCTGAAGAATAGAAAAAAAATGTTAGTGCTTACTGTTAGAAAAGGATTCCACTTAATGTAAAGTTATCTAAAATACTTTTCCTCAAGGTCATATAGCCTTGCTTGCTGCAAGTGAGGAGTACTTGAAGCCCTTGCTGATTAAGATCAGGAATCACGTCCTCATGAAACTGGACCACTAGGTAACAGGATTATAAATGGAATGGGAAAAAAAAAGGTTGGCATTGTCTAGCTTGACTCCACAGTCAATGTTCATGGAAGCAGAAGTCAAGAGATCAAAAGATACATTGCACTAGGTAAATCATCTGCACAAACCCTCTTTACAGTATTGAAAAGCAAGGGTATGATTTTGAGGTCTAAGATGCACCTGACTCAAGCCAATATCCAATTGTCCCATATGCTTGTGAAAATCAGACTATGAATAAGGAAAACTTTAGGAGGCATTGATAGACTTGACTTGTGCTGATGAGGTATATTTAAAGTACCACGGACTGCTAAAAGAATGAACCCATCTATCTTGGAAGAAGCATGGCCAGAGAGCATCTAAGAGGCACGGATGGCGAGACTTTAATGACACAATTTGGATTTGTTGTCAGGAGACGGCCACCATGTTTAGTAAAATAGAGAGGTGGTGAAAAAGAGGAAAACCCTAAAAGAAATGGATTGGCATCATGGCTGCAGCAATGGGGTCCAGTATAGAAAGCATTGTGATGATGACTCAGAAGTGGGCAGTGTCTCGCTTTGTTGTGCATCGGGTCTCTGTGAGTTGAAACTGACGCGATGGCGCTTAGCAACGTGGACGTATAGTGACCTCACAGTGTAGTGGTTCCATATTGAGCTTCTAACCACAAGGTCAGAGGTTCAAAAATACCAGCTGTTCCATGAGAGAAAGATGAAGATTTCTACTACCATAGACCACAACTGAAGTCTGAGAAACTCACAGGGGCAAATCTAGGCCTCACAGGGTCACTATGAGCAAGAACGCCCTTGATGGCAGTGAGCGAGAAAAAGAGAAGTGACCTACATTATTTTGTGATCCAGGAGGGCAGGAAGAGAAAGGAAGAGTCACATGGTCAGTGAGAAGAGACAGCTCTGTATCAAGATAAATGAAGACCCATGAGGTAATTTTTAGAGTAATGGATCGAAAAATTACAATGTTCCATATTCTTTGATCAAGATCAACATTAGAAACATACTACACATATGGAGGAGTCTGTAGCCATCCTGTTTTCTGCTAGAAAAAGTAAGCAATCAATAGTCAAAAAGTGGTAGTCACAATGAAAAATGTTCACATTGCCCCAAATCCCACAGGTAAAATGATTCCAGCCAATGTAATTTAATTATATTAAGCAGATAACCCTGAATGGGGTGCAATATCTGATTACAAGGACAGGTGACTATCTACTGTTACTCTTCTAGCCAATGTACCTGTAATTCTCACAAAACATCCTTTTCTTGCATGGATCTGGGTAAGAGTGTGAAGGAATACAATGATAGGATTCACTTGTGTGTTATTGTGAGCTGGTTTCATTTTTATTGCCATTGTGTTGTATATAAAACAAGACATCGGAGCAGCAGGAGGGGGCATAGTCTCCGTAAAAGCAAGAGCCAAGGGTGGAGCAGATATTTTGGACCTGAGATTTCTGCACAGTGAACCTCCTGAATCCCAAGATAGCGGCCACATCAGACGACAGCAGGAGAACCAGGTGTCAGAGCACAGGACAGAATGAAAGACATACCACAGAAAAAGGGAAGTTGAGTGTTTGGGGGCGGGAGACTGGTTTATGGAGTGGAGTGCCTCTGGGCACTTCACGGAGGAGCTGGGTTCACTGACTCACAGAGCCTGAACGGAACATTTTAGAGGTGAATTTTACTGTGAAGTGGCATTCCATTCGGGCATTTACCAACAGTCCTGAAAGAACTGCGTAAAATGTCCTGACCGAACAAGTGGATGCTGACCATTCTCAGCTTTACTACAGCCTCTTAACTGCCTTTACTAAATCCTTTAATTGTGAAGGTTATCTGAGTGTGGTGTGATCTTTGGAATGAATTAATGAATTTAGAAGAAAAAGAGCGTTGGGTGAGACCAAATATGACATTGATATATAATGTTACTACCTGCTTCAGATGAAAAAAAAATGTAAAGGTTCAAATTCTCTCTAGAAAAGTGATGCATGACCCTCATTTTTGTTGACTGACTGACACAGTCTAGTCTCCGTGTGTACATCTGTCAAGCCTATCTGCATAGAGAGGGGAAAGAATAGTGTCATTAAGCCCACAATTCCTTTTAAAAAGAAACAACTGAATAATTAAAACTTTATAGCTTTTAACAGGATAACAAGGCTTGAAAAATATAGGGCATTATCTCCTGGGCTAGCAACAAATAATTCACCTAATTTGTTCCCTATTAAGTCTAACTGGCTCTATTAGTTAGAAGCCTTGGGGGGAAATGGGTGGTGGTGGGAGTGTTGTTATAAACATATTTTGGGTTTTCTTCCCGTTAAACATTTATATCAAAGTAGTGTCTTGCACGTGAAGGACTTGGTTATTCTGAATTAACCTCTCATGTAGAACAACAGGAAGAGCTGGAGTGAAAATTCAATCAATAAAGTGATGGGCAGTTCTAAATCTGAAAGTAAGTAAGAACCCAAGATCTAAATAGGATGGGATGACCAGAGACAAGTGGCTCACATTTTGTCCTCTACCTTTTTCATTAGAGCACTTATTGATTTACAAGAACTAGCTAAGAGGGAGAATTAGGCTGAGTTTTCAATAGCCATATTTGACTAAGAGATATGGTCTTCTGTGCCTCCCATGGAAGAGGGTCTGCTGGTAGCACTGGTGTGGTTTGTGGGGGGACAAAAACAAGGAAAAAAAGCAGCCTTAGCAACATGTAAATCTGATTTTAATTTCCCTAAAATAGTGGTGTGTTAATCTGGGCCAACTAGAAAAACAAATTAAGAGACACTCATGTGTATAAGCAGGAGTTTATATAAAAGATTAATTGTATATTGAGAAAACATCCCAGCCCAGTCTAGATCAAATCCATAATTTCAGTATCAGTCTATAAGTCCGATACTAGTCTACAAAGTCCTCTTCAGACTCACACAGCACATGCAATGACACTGAATCCAGGAGGTCACAGGCCAGTAGGTGGAAATTCTTGTGGATCCAGTGGTGGAGGAAACACCTCAGTGTTGGTGTGGATCTCTACGTGGCTCCTCTTGCTCCAGGACTGTGGCTTCATCAGTGTAGCTCCATCTTCCTTCCTCAAGAAAGTAAATCAGAGAGTGCATGCCTTGCTTCCAGAGTGGAAGGCAGAAGTCCTCAGAATATTCAGGAGAAGGCCATGCCCACACAGAACCCTCATTGACTATGATCTCAATGACAAGCTAGACCCCACCCCCTTGCTCACATTGAAAGTAGATCAGGTAACTGCCATACATGGATAAAAATATTGTAAAATCACTAGGCCAACCAGTGACAACTGGGAGACCTGGTTGTGCAGTGGTTGCATGTAGGAAATGGTTAATCACTCTGAGAGAGAAAGACTAGGTTTTCTACTCCAGAAAGTTACAGACATGGAAACCTACTATCATTTTTATCCAGTCCCATGGACTCATTGTGAGTTAAATTAACTGTATGGCAGTGAGTTTGGTAGGTGTTTTTAATTTTGTTTTGTTTTTGAGTTGCCAGTCAAGATGCTCTTGTGGTACAAATGGTCAAATACTTTGTTACTTATCAAAAAGTTGGCAGTTCAAATCTGTCTAAGGTTCTCTGGGAGAAAGAGTTGTTTTTCTGTGTCCATAAAGATTATACCATGAAAACTCTCTGGGGCAGATCTGTGTGTCATGTGAGGTTGTGAAGGGTCAGAAGTAAATGATAAGCAGCATATAGAGTGAGTAAATCCCATTGCCCATGGGAATGCAAATGGAACTTCTAGAAGCAGGCTTGGATTCAGTGACCCCTGGAATCATGAGTGAGGAGAGAAACCATAGTCAAGCAAACCCTCCTGAGGATGCCAGGAAAGATCCCGAAGATTCTGAGGGTTTAAAAACCAAGCCAACAGAGGACTCTGAAGCTGTAAAGGGAATGGAGACAGAACAGCTATGCCAGCTTTTAGAATGACAACAAATGAATATATTTTAATTTTGCATGTTGGATCTTTCAACTGTCTTTCTTGACAGTCAAGTGGACCAAAGTGAACAATTCCTTATGCTATTTTTATTGAACCACTCTCATTTCCCCTACCGAGGCTACAGAGGAGAGAACTTTCCCACAGGTGAACAGGAAATTTTGAGAAGCATATTTCTGGAAACTTAGATGAAGCAAATTCTTATTATATCATTGAGTATGAGTGTATCTATTTTCATTGTGGTATGGGTTCTCCCTTTTCTTCTTCCTCAAAATTTTTCCCCTATTGTAAAATCAAATGTAAACCATTAGAATGCAGGCTTATGTATTCTAATGCATGTTATAAAATGGAATATAAGGAAGCACGAGGCTATATGAAGAAAAGTGCATTGTGACGGTGCAGTTCCATATTGGCTTCTGACTCCCTTGAGTTTGAGTAATGTTCATGTTGTCCCTGATAGTCACAGATGCCATCTCTGCAATAGGAATAGAGTGAGGGTGGCAGCATTTCTAGATTGTAGAAACAACAACAGCAAGAAAACAAACACATGCACCCTTTCAAAACCAACTTAGTTTATCTAAAGGATCTCTTTTTTCAAAATTTGTGTGGTAAGGAGTGATGTAGATGAGGCTATAGGATTTTATAATTTTGTTTATAAATGTGAAGCACCAATTCTTTTTCAATGACGTTAAGCTGATAAGTGCTATTTCAATTGGGAAAATTTATTAACTCTTTAGTAAACTTTATTTTTGTTTTTTTTGGGCATCACTGCCCTCTGGTGGTCGTGGGAGCTACCCAGTGCTGCTCTTGAGAGCCAACGTTGGATTTGAACTGCCAACCCCGTGGGCCACAGTCCTGCACTCAACCACTTACGCCACTAGGGCTCAGCTAGTAAACTTTAGTTTGATGAAAAGTTTGCACTAGTATTTTACTACCAGATGGCAAAAGAGCATCTTTTAAAAAATAATGTATTTAAAATTGAATGCGGAGAAAAACATGCATAGTTTGCTTTGAATGGGATTCCCACCCCTACCCCCATTTCTTTTTTAAATTATTTTTACCCCCACTTCTTAATGTGAATACCTTGTGCTATAATGTTTAAAGCCAATCAACTAAGTGTGCTAAACTGTGGACTTAAAAGTAGGTGTGTAAATATTTTAATCAGTATTACTTGGAAAGTAAAATATAACAAACACATACACACACACGAGTCAGAATCAATGAATAACATCCCAAAAAATAGTTTCCAGACAGGAGCATATATTTTTCCCCAGAGAACATTATCATGGTTGTCAAATTATTTCTATAATATTTCATGAATATGATTTAACATGTAATTGAGCTGCATTTCATATGAACTGCTAGTCACAGGATAAATCAGATCATATGAAAGATACAAGAACAAACCAAATAAAACAGTTAAAAAAATGATTGGATAAATGAGGAGAAAGCCCTCCCAAAACCTGGAATTGCACTGGGTAGAGTGGAACTTCAACAATACACACATTTCCTGTTAGGCAAGCATCAAGCAACTCACTCTGAGTTAGTGCAGCCAGTGGCATTGCCTGGGAAGGCACAAGTGAACTCATAGATTAGCTAGACGTATATTCTTCCCCACCCATTATCTTGTCCTTCATCTCATTCTCCAAATTTTAATTGGTACCATAAAGAACAGACAGCAAAACAACTTTCTATCAAATATATGATGGGGTACCCTGCAAAATGGAAAAACATTACCCAACAGTGATTTTGTAGTATGCATTTTTCTTTCTAGGTGAGCATCTAGCAAGTTATTATGAGTTAATTAATGCACTAGTGGCATCACCCAGCAATGTTCTCCTTGGTTCTGGTCAATTGCTTCATGAAAGCATTTTCACTCAAACCTCGTTTTTTGTGATGGTTGATTTAAGGGAACAGTGTGTGGTCGTGAAATTTTGTTTCCTGCTTGGGAAAAATGCCATCGAAAATTTTGTGATATTAAACACAGCTTACAAGGATAGCACTATGGGAAAAATTCAACTATATGAGTGGTTTTCACATTTTAAAAAAGATGAAATGTCGACTGATGACAGACCTCATGCTGGACATCTGTCAACTTTCCAAACAGACAAAAATGTTCACTCATAGTGCATTTGGAGTTCATTCTTCAAGGTATCTTTTTGTCCCTCAAGTTTTCCGTGTAGCAGTTCTGAAAAGATCACACAAGAGTGTGCGACACACACATAGAAACCTCATTTATGACAGATGGGGACGGGTTTTGCCACCACAACAATGCGCCTGCTCACACAGCCATCTTGGTGCACCAGTTTTTGGCAAAACAAAACAAAACAAAAACCAGCATGCTCTTATTCCCTACACACTTTTCTCACCTCACCTCATCCACTGTGACTTCTTTTTGTTTCTGTGAGTTAACAGGGACAGTAAAGGACAGCGATTTGAGGACACAAAAAGAGGTGAAGAAAAAAATGAGGGAGGTTGTGGCAGTCACAATATCTCCTGCCAACTTGAGTAAAGGGGGTTGAGAATAACCTGTCAGTCAACAAACACAATATACATACACCTTGTTTACATATATCAATGTACAGGCATGGCTAAAACTTTATATTAATTTACTTTTGAAACCTTTTTATGTGTTCTGATCACAACTCTTATTATTACTCAATTACTAGGATCTTTGTAATTGTGATTTTGTCTGCATGGTATATGAATATTCTTTTGGTTAAAATCATTTTGACAGTCATGATTTTGTCAAAGTTTCTAGAAGGTTAATTACACTATAATAGCCATTATTACTTATAAGTCTATATCAATAACTTTTTTGAAAATGAAGTAATAATTAAAGAAAAATAAGAACTGTCATTACTAATGATGTTGTAATTAATGTAATCCAATGAACAAAGACTATGTGAAATAAATTGTTAGTATTTATATTATATATAAATACTTAAGCAATTTATAGATATATTGTCATAAATAATTAAAATGGATAATATTAGTGAATATCCTAGTCTGGGTTTTCAAGAGAAGTGAAACCAGTGAATTATATTTAGCCATCAAGAATATTTCAACTCACAGTGACCCTATGAAATATTGTAGAATCACTCCACAGGGGTTTGGGGTGGGGCTGTAAATCTTTAAACTGATTGTCCCATCTTTCTCTCATGGGACAAGAATTTTGAAGGGATAACATTTCTAACCCGCTGCATCACAAGTGCTTCTTAAATATCCACCAAGTCAATTTCAAATAATAGTGACCCCACATATGGTTTCAGAGACAGGAAATCTTTATGGGAACAGACAACCTCATTTGATTACCATGGAGTTGCTGGTAGCTTTGAAAACCTGGACCTATGGCTGCCAAAATTCATTGAGAAATTTCACAATTTAAAGATCAGGTGGCAGATTCTTGGCTCACAAGTAAACCCCAGAATCAGCTAGTCAGAAAAGAGAATGTTAACTCTAACTGAAATCCCAAGAACCAAATAATTTTTCTAGGAGCACAATGCAATGATGACAGCCATCTAGCTCGCCTTTCCCTATATGAAACACCTCATCCCAAATGACTTCTCAATGATAGCTAGTTTAAGTGAGTCAATTTTACATTTTAGGCAACAGTATGATGTTGATAGCCTACTGACATACTGCCTGATTTGGAATACTCTTTTTGAATTGAGATAATAACATTGCTTTAATGCACATTATCCTAAAGCATTTAAGACAGTGGAATTGTTACAGTCTTTTTTTTTTTTCACATAAGGCAGGATTCATGGTATTCACTTATTTTTTGAGGAAACATTCTCTGAGATTTGGTTAGGAAAATAATTATTAGGTGTCAGAGCTGGACTTTGCTCTTAATTGTGAGTTCCAAATTATTACAAGTCTCCATCTCACCGTGTTGACCCTTTAGAAATTAAAATAAAGTGATGTGAGGAATAAGAGGAAAGACAATGAATATATAATTCATTTATTATGAAACAGATGGCTTCGACCTCCCTCAATATGGGGGGAAGATTTACTATTATCAATGTTATAAACCCTAACCTAAAAAAAAAAAAAAAACACTGCTCAGAGTTGAATGACAAAGGTCCTTGAACCATTGAGTAAGAAAAGGAGGGTTGGAGAGGAATGGGGTGGGGGGGAGTTCTAAATAAAACAAAAAAGTGTACTAACCAGATCATCCATAGACAAAAACAATCAAGCTGTAATTGAATGCACATGTGTGGACTGAGTTGGTTCCCCAATAGTGAGGCAGTAGGCAGTGATTAATGACTGGAAGAAATCAGTAAAGAATTCTCCCTAAGCTCTGAATTGTGCCCTGAATATAAAAATCAGCTGGAACAGGGGACACGTTGCCAAGCATTCTGAGGAGCAGACTGAAGAAATTGCAGATCCGCCAACAATTTATTTCCAAAGACATACAGAAATGGTGATGTAGCTGTGTCACAAAATAATGCAGAAAGCCCCTCTCCCCCATCCTTTTTTCTCCCTTATGCCTGGAGCATGGTGATGCCGACTATTGTATTATTATCTGAGCTACAGGAAAAGACAAAATGCAATAATTAAGAACTATATCTACTGTCATAAAAGACAATATGAAGCAGGAAGATGAACACTTACTAAGAAAGGACTCAAAAAACCCAGCCCAGAGTTTTACGGTTCTAAGTGCACTGTGAGAAATTAAGAGTCAGCTCAAAAAGGGTGGAGATAAAAAAATTATTTTCCTAGAAGGCAGAATCACATGAAAGCATTAGAACATTAGAATATTTATGTAGTCATTCATCAAATATTAATTGAAGACCTGTAGTATCTTCAATACAAGTTTTGTGAAAGAAGAAGTATGAAGATTTTGTTCACTGTCTGTGGAAACGACATGAGGATCAAATCTGATTCCTCCAGATCCCAGGGTCAATTGGCATAAGACAGAGATCAGGCATACCTCCAGTCTTCATCATCCATCCTTTTCTTTTTTACCTGATTCTAACACCAAATCTCCCTCCCTCAGCACTCACCTTCTCTGCTGGTTTTGATAATTTATTGGATTGGCCACAAAGATCTCACAGTCAATGCCCATGATTATTGGGTTTACTGGGGAAGGTAGCAGGCTACAATTCAGGTGGGTGGGGAAAAAATTGAAGATAAGATTACTCAGCCAAAAAAGTTTCTTCTCAGGTAGACCTTCCTCTGGCCCTCAGCTTCTTGACCTGACCTCTGCTCTGCCCAGGAAAAATTATGATGTAATTTTTAGGCTGCCAGTACATATCAAAAGGGCATGCTAATCTGCTAAGTCTCAGCCTATAGTCATTCAGCTCCTACTTTGCAGGTCAACAAACTAGTCTCCTCAAAATAAGTGCTGAGAAGCATCTAACTTCATGAGTCAGAAGCTCTTCAGTTTACCTGCTCTTTGTTCTAGGAAGTCTATGACATGCTGTGCCTTTTTGTTCTGCTGCTGTGGCTCAGCTGCTCTTCTTGTGTTACAGCTATGCCCTGGATCAAGGAAGATTAATATATAGGCATCTTGAGATTCAAAATCTATGCTCCACTTCTGACTCTTTTCACTACTTCATTGGAAGATCCACTTCCTGATTTTAAAATATCTAATTTTATATCAAGCAGGGTGGCAATTACAATTAACCCTGTTAACAAGCACCCGAGCAGAATTATATAATTGAATCACTATAGTCTCCCACCTTTTGAGTCAGACTTACCAGGAAAATGATAGTTTTTTTAAGGGACTAACAAGGGATATGTATAGAAAGTTAAATAATTAAATAGTTATTAATCAATTCACTGCACATTAAATAATTCACTGCATTGCACTGTCCCACCTACATGTTATGCTTTAATCTGTGAATTAATTCATATGTCGTGCTCCCATCATAGAGCTTACAAAGGAAAATGAAAGGGATATAATTACTGTATTTCTAGGTTTTCCTTATAATTTGTAGTATTATAAGGCAAAAATCATTTACCCATGACAGTAAGATAATAAAGACTGGTTTTTTACTCATCCACATTTTAGAATGATTTTATTGTTGTTTTTAGGTGTCTCCATGTTCACTCATGATAGTTACCTGTGAAAAAGTAGTATTGCTTTACAGAGATTACTAGGCAATTCTCTGTACTGAGGCATATTGCCCAATATTACTCCTGCAGAGTCACTATTGGTTCAAACCCTCAGCCTTTGGTTAGCAGGTATATATTAACCCTTGTCCAACCAGAGCTCCGTTGAATCTCTTGAAGAACTTGGTAATAATAGTGTCGGCTACTATTAATTATAATGTTTGCCCCCTCGGAATCTGATTTAATTTGTCTGAGGTGGAGTCTGGACATTGGTAGTTTAGCATTCTCTTGTACAGCCTGGACTGATAAACATAGGGATAAATGAAGAATGAACCTAGTCTAAATCTTAATGAAGAGGAAGTAAGGACCAGAGTAATTATGAGATGTCATAGAATGTGGGAAATGGCATGCTCTGAGCAAGGCTCAATATGTGACTAGAGGAAACACTGACTGGGCAGTGAGATAACTTGAGTTGGCACAGTGGAAAGTGACATAACGGGGGATGGTAATGTAGACAGAGACCAGAAAGCATAGCTCATTAAATCCTGTCTGAAATAGACAAAACTTTAATGAGTCCTCTTTATTCTTAGGCTAATGAAGGAATGAGATTGATGAGTGGATTTGAGTATTTCCAAAACATCAGTTAGTCAACAAGTTTAAATATACACTAAAGGAGTGGTTACATACTTCAGCAGAGAACAGTTAGGAATTCGGGGAACTTTATTATGTGCTAGATAATAGTAGACTGGAAGGAATAGGTTTTCTTAGACATAGAAGTTAGTGTTTTGAAGTACAGAATGAAGCCCTCTTCCAACTTTGCACTTTCCCATTGGATCTTAAGCCTTATCCTGTGGATGTGCAGCAAGGCTGTATCTCCAGACAATCCCCAAAGAAGGCCCAAACCACCGATCAAGAGATTGGTTTTGGGGCTTGAAGCATGGACAGTGTAATGTAGCTGGGATATTCATAAAGATGAACACGTGAGATATGTATTAGAACTTAGCGAAAGGAGGGAAGTATATTTTTCATGTAGAATTAGTTAGTGACCTTGTAAATATAGCAGAAAGGTCCTATCACTAGCACAAAACAACAATTGCAGGATTCATGATCACAACATCAACAAATAGAAAGGATTATGATATCTTAACACTTCTCTCCCTTGAGATCGCATGCTTATACTTCTAGAACCTTCAACCTCTAAACTGTTTTCTTCCTAATCTTTCCCCCAAATTTATTGTCACAAAACTTCATGGAGATGGAAAAAAGAAATAAACTTTTCTCCATTTTACTATTTAAAGTGTAGTTCATTTCTATCAGGAATTGATAGGTTTGTCTGCATGTGTCCTATAAGTATCCAAGCTAAGGAATTATTTTTTAGTGTAGAAGAAGCTGATGAAGAACAAGGGTTGCAGCCTTCATTATGAATACAGCTCAGTGCTGGGGAGACCAAAATCTTCGCACTGGACCAATGGGTAATATTAATGATAAATGGAGAAATATTTGAAATTGCCAAGGGTTTATCTTGCTTGGGTCTATAATCAGTGCTGATGGAAGCAGCAGTCAATAGACAAAATGATGCATTGTATTAGGCAAATCTTTTACACAAGGCCTCCATATGGTAATTAAAATAAAAGAAGTTACTTTGAAGACTAAGGTGCACCTGACCTAAGCATGGTATCATTTCCAATTGCCTCATATTAATATGAAAGTTGAACACTGACGAAGAACGACCAAAGAATTAATACAATTGAATTGTGAAGCTGTAGAAGAATATTGCAAATGCCATGGACGTTAAAGGACAAACCAATCTGTCTTGAAGAGGTAAGACCAGAGCGCTCCTTGGAGGGAAGATTAGCAAGACTTTGTGGTGCGTATTTCAGATATATTATCAGGAGAGCCCAGTCCCTGAAGAACATCTTGCTTGGTGTGGCAGTCACTGATCAGAGTCAATTTCAGCACAGGGTGTGCAGGGGTGGAATCTAGCCTGTCAATCTGGAGATAGACAATGAGGCCTCTGTGTGGGCATGGCTTTTTCCTGAGAGTTCTGGTATTTCTGAGAGTCTCATGGTATTTCCTACTTGGAGGAAAAAGACTTGACTCAGTTTCTTGGAGAATGTCTACCAACAAAACAACACAGCAACATGATATAGACCCTGAGTTACTAGAAACTGGAGAAGCCAGAGAAACCACATGGGCTTACCCTGACGGAACCAAACCTCTGGGTTTAGAGAAGCTACCAGTACTGAGATGCTTGGGAGGCCATGGGGAGACCCCTACCAATCCTGGGATGCTTCTACTGCCACTGAATACTGCTGATGGACCATGAGCCCTGGAAATGATGAGCCATGGGGAGACCCCTGGCATCAACGGGATGCTTCCACTGACATTGGATACACAAGACTGCACCCACTGACCTATGATTGTCTGGTGTCACTTCTTGTGCTTCATGAGTTGGGAGACTTTATAGACTGGTATTGAACATATGGGCTAATGACATTGGACTGGAATGGGTTGTGATGCTTTCTCCATGTTCCATTCCTCTTATAAATAAGCCTTCCCCTTATGTCCATATGCATGCTTATGAATTTGTTTCTCTAATCTACCCAGACTAACACACTTGGTAAAGTGGAGAGGCAGCTAAAGAGAAAGACCCTCTGATATTTATTGACTCAGTTACAGCAACTGTGGACTCAAGGTTAGGAACTATTGTCAGGATGCCACAGAAGCATGCAGTGTTTGAGTCTGTGGCCCAGAGGGCCAGAAAGCATGGGCAGCAATTGATGATGGTATCTAACAACAAGAACGGAAGGAGTACTGTGGATCTAATGTTCAATCATTCAGTTGCTACCTAAAAGGTCGATGATTCAAAATGACAACCACCCCACTGGAGAAAAAGTCTGGAGGTTTTCTCCTTTAAAAAGTTCAGTCTAGTAGACCCTAGAGGGTAGTGTCTTTATAGCCCTTATGAGTCAGTGTAAACTCAACAACACACAAGACTATGTTGTTGTTGTTGTTCCTGGTAATTATAAAACTGAATCACTGAGAAAATGGCCTCAGATTCTCATTCTCTGTACACCTAAACTTTAAGCCAATATAGGCATCCTTGGTATGATTTTATTTGTTATTATTCTGTCTGTGTGGCTGTCTTTGGATGTTTTTGTTGCATGAAGCACAAAGATGTTTATATAACTTCCCTGAAGCTATCGACTACTTGATCTCATCTCAGGAAAATTCAGTACATTTAATACTCCAGGAATCAGAAGCAGAAAATAATTTGAAATGATTAAACAGGTTTTATATTCATTTCATCAGCCTGATGTAGAACCATTCCTTAAAATACTCTTTGCTGGCAAGAAATATTTCTATATAATATGGTATATAAGAGGTCCTTAAACCATATATGGGTGCATTCCAAACTTTTTCTGAAATCTTAGAAGAGGTTACTAACAAATTGTTCTTCTGTCCTAACTTACATATATATTCCATTACTACTTACTCTGTTTCAAGACCTGTACTAAAAATACCCTCACCTAATTTGCACAGTAGTTCAGTTTAATTACAAAGAATGTTTGTCTCGACTATTGTCTTCTAAGGTTTATCTACCTGGATCAACTTGACAATGACATTTCTACAAAAAATTAGATAGAAGCCTGGGGTGGGGGGCAGCAAGTGTATCTTAAGATTAGAAGAACAACTCAGAAAAACAAGATTGAGAGTGATTGTACAACTCAAAAATGATATCAGTGTCACCGTTGAACTAGTATATGTTTTCCTACAGACATTTATGGTTAAAAAACAAAATATAAAATAAAGTATACATATACAGAGAGGCATAATGGAAAAACTACTGCTCAGAGCATACAGATAGACACAAACCAAATAAAGGGCAACGCCAGAATCTTCTTTCTAGTAAAGAAAAAAGAAAAAGTCCAGGATCAATCATTCTTGCATAACAGTTGTACAGGCACATTAAATTAAGTATTCTTCTGTAAGGACCCATCAGTATTAATAGGTGTTTTAGAGTTTGTACCAGAGGTCTCATTTGGGAAACAAAAACGTCTGTTGGTTGACATATAGTACTTGATAATAAAACTCAAGTATATCAGATGTAACTGATAGCCTTCTTTGACTCTTGTTATGGTTGGAAACCAATTTAAAAGACTTAATTTATTTAGTGTTTAGTAAACTATTGAGGAAAGTTCTATTGGGAAATCTAATAGAGAAATTAGAAAGCACACTCTCTGATTAAAAGTACTAGAGTCCTTCTGCATAAATCTGACTGACAGACAATAAAAAAGGCAATTACCATCAGTATACCATCAGATGGGGGATAAGATTAAAGGATTAGATTAGAACAGCCACCTGTAAAGACAGAATTTTGAATTTAAAGTGCAATTGTGAGACAAGTAAGCGTTTAAGATGACAATTTTGTACTAAAGCACTTTTATATTGTCACTTGTATTAGGAAGTGAAAGACAATGAAATACCAAATAAATGTCTTCATTTTAAAGATTTTTTTTTAAAGATCAAGACTTGAGAAACAAAAACTAGTCCTGTGGCACATTGTACACTCACCTACACACACACATGCACACACACAAAAAAACTGTCTGCACATGTTCATAGAAGTTTTCATCATAATTGCCAAACATTGGAAAAAAAAAACAAGATGCCATGTGATACTGTAGGACATTATGTAATGGACAACTGAAAATTTGAATCTGTAGTGACCTCCTTCAACAGTTGAAGAAGTAAACATATTCTGGTATAATCATACTATGGAATATAATTCATTTATTTAAGCTAATGTGCTTGCAAGCCACAGAAAAAAAAAGGGTGCATCTTAACTACCAATTGCTTTTTTGGAAGAAACCAGTGTGAAAAAGGCTAGAAAGTATCAATCAGTTTCCTTGGCATTGTGGAAAAAGCCGGCTACTTTACCACATACATGATGAAGGGGTAAATAGTAAGCCTTGACTCCTGACAGAGGGAAGATTAAGCAGCTTGCACACACACACACACACATACACACAAAAAGATAATTTTTTTAGGGTGATGAAATTATTCTGTGTAATATTGTGATATTAAATACATGACACTATTTGTGAAAACCTATGCAACTTGATTGCCAAAAGAGCGACTCTAAAGGCTATATATTAAATACTATACAGCTGAGCCGGGTGGTGTAGTGATTGAGTGTGGGACTGCAGCCTGTTGGCTTGGCAGTTCATATCCAGCAGCAGCTCTCTGGGAGCAAGGCTGAGTAGCTCCCATGACCACCAGAGTGCAGTGATACCTCCCCCTCCCCAAATAAAAAAAACAAATACTATAAAAGAGGTTGGAGAAACCCTAAGATCTAATGTAGAATTTTAGAAAAGTCAACTGCAGTCAAAATGAAAGAAGCAATCTCATTATGTTGGGTAGGAGAACAGAGCGCTGATCCAAGTGACTTTTTGTTTTGTTTTTTAAAATCTTATAGTGAGTCCCTTATTGAGTCATATGTAGGGCTAAAACAATACAAAGATAAATCATCCAGGTGAGGGTTGTCCCAGGAATTCACAGTCACTTGACTAAATAAAGAAGGATGGAAAACAAAGAAAATGTTCACAGACTCATGATTGACGATGGAGTAATAGATCACAGTCTCAGGTGGGACTATGGAAGTGGGATATGTATACTATAGTCGGTGAGAAAGCTCATAGGATTGATTCTAGAGTGATTCTCCCAACTACTTTGGTGATGGTGTTAGAGCAGTGGTTCTCAACCTTCCAAATGTCATGACCGTTTAATACAGTTCCTCGTGTTGTGGTGATCCCCAACCATAAAATTGCTTTCATTGCTACTTCATAACTGTAATTTTACTACTATTATGAGTTGGGTGACCCCTGTGAAAGGGTTGTTTGACCTCCAAAGGGATTGTGACCCACAGGGTAAGAACCACTGTGTTAGAGTATGACTTATGACCATGCACCTCTATTACCTTAAGACCCAGTAAAGTCACACCAAGGCAAAATTCTGAGGGAGACATGCCAGAAATTCACTTCCAACCTCACACTGCTTTAGGGCAAACTTTTTTACATTGCCTGACATAGGTACTTTAACATAAATAGAGTAAGTTAGGAAAAATATATAGGGATTTATGTACAACCATCTCCTGAAAGGACTCTGGATAGCTACCTGATTCAAACCAGTCAGCTATTCCTGTGGAGAAAGAATTTCAGCCTAGAATACCCAATATGGGTTTTGGTGATTGAGAATCTACTTGATGCAAGTAACTTTTGATATTTTGAGCAAGTGTCCTATAGTTGATCATTCTTGTCTTCAGATAGCAGTGGATTCACAGTTCTGAAACTGGATGTATACTACAATTGAATATTTAAGTCAATGGATGGTGCAAGTCAAGTTTATAAGAGTCCAAGTAGAGTTTCTCTAGGGGATAAACCTAGAATGATTCAGAGGGAAGCATATTTAAGATGCCAATATCTGTATGGCTTTATGCACATGTGTACTTATGCACATGTACACATAAATGTTCTGGCTTGGTCAGCTGAGTGGTGTTACAAGCACCGTCACCCAGAATCAATGTATCATATCTGGGTTCCCACTGCCATTCCCCCAAAAGAGAAGCCCAGATTTTCTATAATAATGGCTAATTTGAGGTTTGAAGCAAGAAATATACAAGATGAGCTTGTCGCCTATCATAGTTACAGACAATAAAGAAGTGTTCAAAGCACATATAAACACAATGGTGAAGGTATTATAATCGAAACAAGATCCAGATGAAAGAGCTGCCAATGGTTAAAGCTGAAATAATTTGCACAACAAAATAAAGTACCATTGGATTATCAGCCAAAACATATAATACATATGTCTCAGTCTGTATTAGTGCAAACATGATTGGAAAAGTAAATAAATATGGGAGAAGAGAGAACTGTCCTATGCAGAAATGGTCCTAGTAATGCATATATGTACTTTACCCTCAAGGACTGGGAACAGAACTCCCTTCATAAGTGATGACTGTGCTCACTTCTATCTTAGAGTTCGGCATTGAAAAGGAGGAAAGAAGAATAAAGTCACAGTGGAGAAAGCTGACAAACATCGCATCAAGGCATTAGTAGTCACAAGTTATGTAGCTGACATGTACACTTGAGCATATGTTTTGAGATGGGCATCTTACCTTTAAAATCTTCCTGACAACCACCCCCACACCCCTATAAAATGACCTCAGGCAGGAATGGATGTCACTATAAGCAAGGTAATCTCAGACTTCACTATGCTTAATAGCAATCTGGAGTTGACCTTTTCACATGGGTCTCACCACAGCTTTGAAAATAAAAGCAAACAAAGGAGCAGGGGGATGTGCTCATTACACATTAGTGAACAATCGCATGTAAGGTCATCCTTACCTTACCAACTGGGCAGGCAGTTCCTGTCAAAAATTGTAATGTTGACAGGTGGCTCTGGTTCTGTGGGAAGGGGCTTTGTGTTTGGGAGAGATGGCACCATGCCTGAAAATAGAATCTTTGATGATGGGGGAGGTGGGTGGGTGGGAGATTAGTAAATCAGGAGAAATAAACTTGTATTTGCCTTGCATAAACTGGAATCTGATCCTTGCCCAGGGTCAAATTCATTGTCTTCAAGTCAATCTGACTAAATCTTTCTTGCAGCAGACAGTCTCATCTTTTTCCCTTGGAGCAGCTGTGTTTTTGAACCATTGACCTTGGAGTTAGCTGTCCAACCCTTACTCCACAATGCCACCAAGACTCCTTGCCAAAGGTAAACATTCTCCAACTCCCAACCATCAAGTCAATTCCAACTCATAAGGACCTACCGGACAGAGTGGAACTGCACCCCGTACCCCACCATTGTTTTCCTCTTCTATTAACTGTGCATGGTTAGAAAGCCTCATCTTCCTTTTGAGGAGTGACTGATGAGGTTTCAAACTGCTGACTGTGTGGTTAGCAGCCCAACAAGTACACTACCACGGCCCCTCAGGATCCTCGTAGTCATAAAAAAAATCTCAATTAAGAAGAAATCTGTACACTGCCTAGGCATTACCTCAAACCACCTCAATGCTGTCAAGGTCATAAAAAACAAGGAAAGACTGGAACTTTGTGGCAGCCAAGAGAAGGGTAAAGATTTGCTTAAACATGTTATGTGGTACTCTTGAAGGGGTTCAAAAATAGAGAATAAAGTTAGTGGGTTAATTATGACTAACAGAGGATTAGTAATAATAACAATGAATCTGCTATCAAATACATGGTATCCTTTTTTCCCTCTATCTTCACAGTGGTCCTGTGAATCTATAATTTTTATAAAATTGAAGAAACTCCAAAAAATAAAAAAACTCATCTAATAGCTAAATTACTTCATCTAGGGAATATCTTCATTTAATAATCTCAGTCTGATGCTAAATGCTAAAGGAGTATTGCAGTAAATATCCGCTGGATTCTCTTTGTAGCATGTGACAATTTGATTTTATGATCTACCACATCATCCCCTTCATACTAGACAGAAATTTCATAAAAGTGAAGTGGATACCTTTTATTTTCATATTCTCATAATATCTATCACATCAGCTTGTAAATAAGTTCCTAAATGGAGTTGGTGAGTTTGAAGTGACATAATGGAATGATAAGTAACAGCATTGGGTAATGGATGGATTGGACCTTAAATGGATATGAGCAATTATAATGATGGCAAACATTTAGACAAATAAGTCATGCCAGAAACATTTGTTGAGCATACTACATGGGTTCAGTGGTAGTAGCTGTAGTCAATGTTCTTGTCAGACTCAAGAGAGACAGTTAAATTTCAAATGTCCTTCAGAAGGTTGTTCATAGATGTGAGAGCCAGGTTGATGCCACTGAGTCCTTGACCAAAATGTTAGTAGTTTGAGCCCACTTGATGCTGTTGGCACAGAGAGAGGCAATCAGCATTCAAAAAGAGTTATAGCTAGGTAAATGTTTTGTTGTGTCAATTTTGCCAAAATTAAAAAAAAACATGAATAACAATAAGTATGGGGAAAGAGAAAATATTCTAAAATGGATTATGATAAAGATTGTGCAACTCTTCTTGATATGGTTGAACTTATGAAATGCACGTTATGTGGATGAAGTGCCACTAAAACATTTTTTTTAAAGTACAACCTTGGAAACGCTGAGGAAGTTCGATCCTGTCCTATAGGGTTGTTTTCATTCACGAATAATCAAAGGCAGTGAGTTTTCAGTTATAAAATGAGGAGCATTTGAATAGCCTCTCAGTAGGAAGCTTGCCTTTGGCCATCAACTGCCAAGTTCTCGACATTAGAAATAAGTAAATATACTGTATTCCCAAATGTCCCTGCATGTATTTGCTTAAAAGAAAATACAGTAAACCTCTTACATTCTTACATCTAGTCACCACTATCACTGCTTCTGAGAGTAACTCCAAAGCTCTATGTTATAAAGTCAATTTTAATTAATTTTGTGCACCTGGAAATTAAAAATTGCTTCATTATTGGTGTGCAGAATTCACTTTCCTAATCACTGAGTCTAGCAAAACACCTAATACTTCAATCTCAAACTAGTTTTGTTTCTTTATATTTAAGAGTGCACTGCACTCTATAACTTTGCTATAAATTGTTGTCTATTTTATTTTAGTGTATTCACAAAAGCTACTGAAAAATAGCAAGAGTAAAAATTGAACAAAATAAACACTCAAATGGTACAAAAGTGTATTCAATGAAAAGTGAGTCTGTTTCCTTAAATAGAACTGCAGAATTTCTATTTAGATACAACTACTATTCTTCATAATTCTATAAATCCTTTCACAGTTATACATAGAAAATGTGATCCCCCCACTCTGCTACAAAATGAGTTTACTTCATTATGTTTCCAAGAATGTAATACAGTCTATTCTATAATTCACTTCATCATGTTCCTAGTCATGAATACTTATTTTATCTTTTGTCTTTTGGTTTCACTAACAATGTTTTAAAGACAATTGCTTAGTGTAAAGACATATATAGCATACGTACACATCTGTAGAGGATTTTCAAACCCTCTTCCTTCCCACAGTTTCACACATGAAAACCTTTGTAAGGTTTAGTTAGCAAAATCTGATTCAAAAATAAAAGTTTACTTACATGATCCCAGGTACAGAGCCTAATATGTAATTTTTTTTTTCTTTTCGGACATCACTGCTCTCCAGTGGTGGGAGTAGGAGGCCCAGCCCCACTGCTGGAATTGAACCTCCATCCCAGTGGGCCGCAGTCCCGCGCACAACCACTACGCCACCGGGGCTCAGCCCCCTAATATGTAATTTTTTAAAAGGTTGATATAGACCAAAGAATGTTTGATACCCTGAGTCTTGTAATCAATAATGTAGACATAGAGGAACACACTCAGAAGAGTATACTGTGTAAGAACAGATAGAACAACATGATAAAGATCATATCACAGATTATGCCTAAGACAGGGAAGTAAAGAAAATACTTAGCAACAGTATGTTCAGCCCACACAAAATCCTGGTGGCACTTCTACTCCAAAAGGTACAATAATATTATCAACACTTTGTTCTCATATACAAAATGATAAAAGGTATTATAGGTTTCTATTCTTGTTATAAATAAAAATCTTCACTGGAAAATTCTCTGTATTCCCATCTGTCTCCTACCAATTAGTGGTTTTAAGCTGCAGACCTTGGAGATCATAGCCCAAAATGTAATCTCTATGCTATCAAGAAAAGTAGAATCTAAAGAGACCCCTAAGATAACAAATTAGATAGCATCTAATAAGGTTAAGATTTAATTCTACCATAAACTTGCCCACTACTATAGCAGAAAACTCCCTCCACAATTGGATTATAGCAACAGAAATACCATCAAGAATTATAATACCTCACATAAGAAATTTTAAGCATACAACTTTCCTCTAGTTCTTGAATGATTCCTCTGTCTTTCCAAACCCCCATGATCATGACCACAATTCTACCTCACAAATCTGGCTTGACCAGAGCATGGTCATACACTGGTACAGATCAGAGCTCAAGACACAGGGAATCCAGGACATATAAACCCTTTAATACCAATAAGGGGAGTAATGGTATATATCGGGGAAGGGGAAGGTGGCATGGTGAATTGAGAATTGATCACAGTGATCTACATAAAACCTTGGGGGACAGGAAACAGAAAAATGGGTGAAGAGAGAGGTTGGTGTAAGAGATAAAATATATATATATATATAAATTATCAAGAGTTCATGAGGGAGATAGGTGGAAGAGTAAGGAAAATTAGCTGACACCAAGGGCTGAAGTAGGAAGAAAATGTTTTGAAAATGATGGAGGCAACAAATGTACAAATGTGCTTGACAAAATAGATGCATGTATGGATTGTGATAAGAGCTGTAAAAGCTCCCAATAAAAGGATTTAAATTTTAAAAAAGGAAATTGTGGCTAGAAGGGACATATTAGTGACTGTATCTCACTTATTTGAGTACCACTACCTCCTGATTATATGGTACTTTCTGAAATGGTGATGGTGGGACTATTTTTTAAAATATTGACGATTGACTCAGTTTATTTCCTCCATGTGTTTTTGAATGCCATTTGTGATATTCAATATTTGCCCATACAAAACCCTAAACTCGCAATGCCATCAGATTGATAGCAACTCATAGTGAGGTTCATACACTCTAAGTCTTTGCAGGAGCAGACAGCCTGGCTTCCCTGCAGATGTAGAGCTGGCCTAGCAATTAGCAGTCCTGAACCGCAACACACATTACCATTGTTCCTTAAAATGTTTCAATATCGTAAGCTAAAGGTTGAATATTTTTCTGTTCTTCCAGTTTTAGAAATGCCAAGTCTGTAGTGTCTTTTGGTATTCTAACTCTAGGTGTTTGTACATTTCATTATCGTGCTTGGCAATGTTTTCTTAAAATGGCCTTTGAAATCTGTTCAGATCTCTTGTGCCATTTCTTCCAATCACTTTAGTTACTCTCCTTTAAAGAAACCAAACTATTGTTCTACCCTATAGCCTCATTGGATCCATATTGAAAACTCAAGGGGGCAACAATCAAGAAATCAGAGGACTCATTGCATGGGGCAAACCTGCTGCACAATACCTTTTTGAAGTGTTACAAAGCAAGGATGCTACTTTGAAGATAAAGATTCACCTTATCCAATTCATGATGTTTTCAGTTGCTCATATACAAGTGAAAGTTGAATATTGCATAAGGAAGGCCAAGGAAGAATCAATGTATCTTAATTATGGGCCTGATAAATAATATTGCAAGTACCATGGAATGTGAAAAACACAAGTGGATTTGTTTTGGAAGAAGTACAGCCAGAATGCTCCTTAGAGGCAAGCATATTGACACTTCTCTGACTTGCAACCGGAAAGAGGAAGGTCCTTGACAAGAGGGATTGACACAGTGGCTACAACAATGAGTTCACACAGAAGAACGAGTGTCAGGATGGTACAGAAGTGGGTAGTGCTTTGTTGTCTTGGGTACAGGGTCGCTGTGAGTTGGAACCAATTTGACAGCACCAAACAGCTACACAGTATATTAAAAGATAAGCTTAAAAGTCTTTTTATGACAGCTACCTTGGTCTTTTATTTGTCTTTTTAGTGACTTTGACTTTCTTCATGCATGATATCTTTGATGCCATCTCACAAACCTCCTGGTCACCATCATTATTGTTCAGTATATCAAATTCATCTTGGAGATGGCATCTAATTTCAGGTCGGATATACTCATAGTGGTATATGGATTTTTTGTGTATCTATTTTTATGTATTCAGATTCAGCTTGAATTGCATGTGAACATTTGATGGTCTGTTCTTTACTTGATCTCTAGTCTTTATCTGAATAGTGAGCTTCCCAAAGGTGTCTTTGGACAGGAGTAGTCAATTTGATTGTTGAGTTATCAAGTTCTAAGTGAGATCCTTTTTGCAAGTCAGGCCCTTTGTGCAAATATAATTAGATAACTCAAAAGGTCTTAATGTTCTCTAATATTATATGATCACTTTAAATCTTCAAAGGCTTTGATGTCTGCTCAAAACAAGATTAGAGAGCAAGTTGCCAGAAGTTTGAAAATATTTAAGTACAATCTCTTTGTAAATTCAGCCAGAATAAGTTTTGGAAGTTCTCAACTATTCCACATTGGAAGAGTTATGAAAGCCCTGCAAATGTTCTACTCCTTTTTATGCTTCTCCTATTTATATACACAAAGTAGTCTGAAATTCTCCAAAAAATTGATTTACAATTTAAAAATGAATAGAAAAAAAGAAAAGTAGATTAGCAATGTCCCTAGAATTTTTTTATTCGAGGAACAATTTACCTGACAATGTCAAAGCTAGCAAAAATGAGTTCACTGAAAGAAGTATTAATAGAGGAGGTCACAGCAATGTGGTAAGGAAACAAGGAAGGAAACTGCAATAGCCTGAAAGGAAATCATTGTAATGAGGAGTGAGCACCCTCAAGTGTGAGCTCCCTCCATGCGCCAGTTCTAAAAGCTCAAAGAGGCTACCATAGACATGGCAAACTTGTTAGATAGAAGAGCCAATTCTATCACTCACAACAATTTTAAAAATAATCTAGTGTGATTAGTCTATTTTCCCATCAAATGGAATCATCATTATCTGATTAATATGCTTTGATTTGTTTTCTTTTTCTTCGGAGACTCATGGACATACTAGGAGATCCCTATGTCTCTCTGGATCCATACTTCGCAGACCTGTTGGTTAGTAAAAGAGCACTGAACTAGTGGAAGAGCAATGAGTGTGCTATCAAGTCCTACAGAAGAGAATAGAAGTACTCCCATCTGCTTTTCCTGCCTGTGATATTTGGGGGAGTAAGTCACCAAGTTTATTCTTTTTTCTCTAGTTGAAGGACTGGGTTATGGACCGCTGATCTTTTGGTTAAACCTGAATATCTAGTCAATGCATCTCCAGGACTCCTGGAAGGAAGAGGGGGAATAAATTACTTTAGTGAAAGTGATTTATTATTTTTGTAATTAGGATGATTTGAATCAGAATATTTTTCTTTCCTTTCTTGTATTTTTTGGCGGGTAGGGCAATAAGGCTATTTGGATAATGGGATAGGAGGAGAAAAAAGACCTAAGAGCTTCTCTGGGAAGACATTGAGAGAAAAGGAAGATCAGGGAGATGTTTACGGTAAAGAAATCTTTGCTCAGGTCTGTAAACTTGACAGTTTTTCAAGATTAAAAGGGTGAGAGTATTTCTTGAGGCATTGACAGGACATTGTTGTAGTTGTTGTTGTTTTTAAGGGCCAAGGAGGTGGTTCCAACAAAACAAAACTCTCTCCCTAGCACTGCACCAGCTTCCCAATCAGTTTTATATTTCAGCCACTGTGATGATCCATCTGGTCAGAGAACTTTTTTTTTTAAACATTCCTCTTTGTTGCCCTTGTTGCCCTTCTACTTTACCAAGCAAGGTATCCTTTTCCAAGGACTAGTCTCTCTTGACAACATGTCCAAAGTATTTGAGATGAATAACACCATCCTGATCTCAAAGGAGTCTCTGGCTACACTTCTTCCAAGAAAAATTTGTTCATTCTCTTGGCAATTCCTGACATCTTCAATTGTCTTCTGGAGCATCATAATTTCGATACATTATTTCTTTGGTCTTCATACTCCCTGTTCACTTTCACATGCATAAGCAGAGGCCATGGGGCTTGGTTAAAATTTATTACTCTCAAACACCTTCCCCTTCCCTCATTTTTTTTTCTGATGATGAGAAAGTGAAATAATTTGTTCCCTGAGTCATAAAACTACTTTTTTTATATATTTTAATTTTTTAAAAAAAATTCATTTATTTTTAATCATTTTATTGGGGCATCGTATAACTCTTATCACAACCCATCCATCCATCCGTTGTATGCAAAGCACATTTGTACATTGGTTGCCCTCATCCTCAAAACATTTTCTTTCTACTTAAGTCTTTGGTATCAGCTCCCACTTTCTCCAATCCCTCCCCCTCCCCCTCCCTCATGAAGCCTGATAGTTCATAAACTATTATTATTTTATCATTTCGAACACTGCCCAATGTCTACTTTCACTCACTTGCCTATTGTCTGTACCCCAAGGACAGGAGGCTATATGTAGATTTTTATAATCAGTTACCTCTTTCTACTCCACCTTCCCTCCATCATCCCAGTATCTCCACTCTCCCCACTGATCCTAAATGGGTCATCTGTCCTGGATTCCCCATGTTTCTGGTTCTTATCAGTACCAGTATACATCCTCTTGTCTAACCAGATTTGTAAGGTAGATTTCAGATCATGATAGAAGGAGGAAGGAAACATTTAAGAACTAGAGGGAAATTGTATATTTCATCATTGCTACACTCTCCCCTTACTTGTTCCTCTCCTTCCGACGACCTTTCTGTAAGGGGATGTCACTTCCGCTGCAGATGGACTTTGGGTTCCCAATCTTTACTTCCCCTCATTTATAATAATATAGCTTTTAGTTCTTTGATGCCTGATCCCTGTTCCCTTTGATGTCTCGTGGTCACACAGTCTGGTGTGCTTCCTCCATGTGGGTTTTGTTGCTTCTGAGCTAGATGGTCGCCTGTCTACTTTCAAGACTTTAAGATCCCAGAAGTTATATCTTTGACAGCTGTTCACCATCAGCTTTTTTCACCACTTTTTCCTGTGCACACATTTGTCTTCAATGATTGTGTTGGGAAGGTGAGCATCAAGGAATGCTAATTTAATAAAGCTCTGCATTTTTGCATGAGGAAGTACATGAGTTGTGGTCCAATGTTCATCTGTTGACTTAATACTAACCCTGTAAGTATGTGCACATGGATCTATTTCCCCATCATAATATGCAAATATATTTACCTATATTCACGCCTATATTTACCTATATTCATGCCTATATTTACCTATATTCATTTAAATATACTTACCTATATTAGACCTCTATCAGTGCCCTTTCCCTTCCAGTTCTTTCCTTTATTGCATTTTACTTTTCTTTACTCCATTATCATTCTCATCCTTCATTTGGGTTTTAGTAATTTCTCTCTGTTACATTACTCTTGATCATTTCCTATCAGGACTCTTACATCCACCTTGCCACTGATTTTGGAGTGCAGCAGATCAGCAGGAGGAACAGAGCATGAAGTTCATGTGGGAGTGCCAAGAATATACTTTGGGTCCAGGATATGTCACCCCATTGGACTCAACTGTGGAATACTCCTGGAAGTCAGCAAACAGACCTTGAACTATTTGCAGGTTTTTCTTTTGCTATTATTATTTTTATTTTTTTACTTAGTTATATTTATTTTATTAGACATTGATTTTTCTGGTTGTTGTCATTGTTTTGTTTTCTTTGGTCGCTTCAACTTGGAGCATATTGTTATTTTGTGCAAATTATTATCTTTGCAATTATATCTAGACAAAATAGGCTGGATGAAAAATCTGGAGGAGAAAAAAACATTGAGACTGGTGGATACAGGGGGACATAGGAGATTGGGAGGTGGGGGAGAGGAGGTGTTGTTGACCATCACAGACCTACTTCTAATGGCTAGATAAAAATCCAAGCACTCCAGCCAAAATCCATAACTAAAACTTAAAAACTTTTGTGTTTTATTTGGCCTAGAATATCATTACAATATTTTACATGGTCCTTAATAATTAAAAAAAAAGATATTTCTAGTATAATTTTTTATTTCTCTGCCTTCTAATTATAGAGAATAAGCCCGGTCCATTTTAGGCTAGAATTGTGGGTTCTGAGGTAAAATTAAAAAATTCTTTTTACATAGAACATAATGATCTAATTCTCCTTTGCCCACACTTGCTTCAATTATCTTAGTTATTTGCATCACAGTTTCAGGAAGTAGAATTAGATGTTTCCTTAAGTTTAATTTGTACAAATATATGATATTTTTGGCGATATCTGCTTTGCTTGTCCATATCAGAGGTATCTATCATCTATATATGTATCTATCTGTCTATCGTCTATCTGTCTATTGTAGATAGGTACTACTAAGTGAGTTCTAACTCATCGTGACCCTCCATACAACAAGATATTGCCTAGTCCTGTGCCATCATCACAATTGTGCTTATGCTTGAGCTAATGTTGGAGGCATTGTGTCCACTCATCTCTTTGGATAACATCCTGCCTTTTGCATAATGTATTCTCCATGTCCTGATAATGCGTCCAAGAAGTTAAGATGAAGCCTCTGCATCTTTCATCTAAGGAACACCCCAAAATGACCACAAACACCATGACTTTGATTGAACTGACCTCAGACTGCAAAGTGACATCCTTGATCTTCAATACTTTAAAGAGGTTATATCATAGATTTACCCAATGCAATGCATTTGAGTTCTTGCATCCAAGCAAAGTAATTCCTTGACAACTTCAATTTCAGTATAATCTACCACACATACTGTAGTAGCTATGAACACAAATTTTGGATTAAGTTCTGTGATAGGTAGGCTGGTTGTACCAACATGGCCAAAGAAGATAGGTAGATTTGTTGTGACAACATGGCCAATGAGCACAATAATCAATTGAAGGGCGGAGATAGAAATGGCTCAGTGAGCCCCACCCTTGCTCTCTTGCTCTTGGATCTTCAGACATGTACCTTGATTTCCAAGTGACACTTGTTTGTCCTGTGCCTTCATTTCCAAGTGACACTACTTGTGGGACACCTAATCAGTGCACTGTGTTGCTGTGAGTTGAGGTTCCTTCAAGTCCTGCTTTGCTGAACTGATTGAATAAGTCCTATGCACATTATGGAAGGTCATCATATTTACACACTCCTGGAATATATATCTCTTGACCTGGGGACTCTTGGATGCTGTCATCTGACTGACTGCCAGTGCTTTGCTGTTTGCTGCCTGTGGCTGGATAACCTGAATTACTCTACAGAGGACTACTTCACGGCCCTCAAGATTGGAAGGACTGCCAGTGTACTAGCTGTCTTTTGCAAGTGAGTTGCACCAAACCATTTGTACTGTTGTATAGATCAGTTAATTGTTTATTTCTTATGTTAGATATCGTTCTATCTATAAAAATATATAGGGAGAATTGTTTGTGTCCTGGTTTTGTTTCACTAGAGAACCCTGTCCAACACAAGTTCTGAATCACCACTTATTAGTTATTTTAATATGAGCACACTATTTAAGTTCTCTGACTTGGTTTTCTCTCCTAAACATGGGCCAGTAAAGCTAATAATCATTGGGTTAATAAGTATATACTTTCCTGAAGTGTTCAATGCTCTTTTATATATAAGCATTACATATTATTTCTATCTGCTTAGATCTATCATCTTATGAAATTCAAATATGATTATTGAATCTGTGGATTCATACATGTAGACTTTGTCTTCTAAAAAATTTGCTTTTTTATTTTGCAATTCATTAAATGATTCTTTGACAGTATACATTATTAATCAATCTCATTGTGCTCAAATGAGTATATTAAGATTTTATTGTCTCTGTTCCTGTACCATATTCTAATTTAATATCAACTTAGTAGGAAAAAGTGGTATCTTGACAGCAATTGTTAAACTATTCAACTTGCTAGGGGAAAAAAGTCAAATAGGTAAGTGTCTTAATGTATCCTAGTGAATGATGTAGAACCCGTATAATTATACAGTATATCACATATATGTTTTATTGTATATGTAATCTTGAGTACAGAGCAGCAAATAATAATAATTGCCATATATATATACACAAACATGCACATGACAACTTCAAAAGGTTCATGGAAAAATGGAGTTAAAATAATTAAGATTATCAACAAACTTTTGAAGCCTGTTGATATGAGATTGACTGAAGAAGTAAACCCATGTGACTGAAGAAGCTGACAGGTTGTAAATCTATAGGTACAATATTCTGCCCCCATGTCTGTGGGTCAGGTAGGTGATGGGAGAGGGGAGCACTTCTGGCAAGATCTATATTAATAATCTAGAGGTTGAATACCCCCTCCAGAAAAATTCCTTTTATGCCTTAAGGCATTCAACTGATTGAATAAGTCCTATGCACATTATGGAAGGTCATCATATGTACCAATTGGAGTCACCACATGTATTTGTTGCATGACAGCAGCTGGACTATTGTTTGACCAACCAGCTGGACACAGTTGCCTAGCCAAACACAACTGATAGAACTCATCTTTCTTTCCCATTTTTAGGCAAGACATCAGGAAAGTAATTATCTGGTATCCACACAAATGTTATCTCACGCTGAGCTCAATGTATTTCTTATGAAAGAACTTAGATTTGTCATAAAATCCTTATCAGAGCCATCTTTGAAAACTAGTATTCCATATCTTATCATTGTTAAGGTGGCTGTTATCCTATCACATAAATTCATATTCTAAGAGTCAGCTTCGTTTATTTTTCTTTCATTTATTTTTCTTTTAGAGAATCAATTTTGAAATCATCCCAGATATACTTTTACATTATCTCTTAAAACACACTCCTCTCCATTTACATTGCAATTGTCCGTATTTGATTTTTCATTCCCTCTCATATGGATAGTGTCACTGGTTTGCCAACAGTTTCTACACATGTTGATTTTCTCAGAGCAGAGGCCATACCACCCCTTCTCTGGAGATCCTTAAGCGTATTTCTTCTTATAACATGAACATTGTCTAGACAGCCAAGTATTCAAAGTCTACTTGTTATATCTAAAAAGTACACTTACAACCTTATCTTCCTAACTGCTTCTGCACTTAGAGCTTCTGTACTCCATTTCTTCAAAGATATTTTTCCTTGCAATTGTATATTAGATGGGAATCTGCTTCTCAGATTTTTGGATTCAATAATTTTAACAACTTATCAAAACTCCCAGTACCTTGCTAGGCCATCCATCACACTTTTTATTCCTTTCCTACATGCAGAACATTGTCTTCCCCACTCACCTTAGCTAACATCTGTCTACCCTGTAGCACATTATTTTTCCTCCCCTCACTTAGATTCCCACTCCTGATAACCATCAATTTTTTTTCTTTTGGTGTGAACAATATTTTATTGATTTAAATAATATCAGTGCTGTCATAGAATGTTTTGTCCTTTGTGAGTGACCACCGTAGTATTGATTTACATCTATTAAATAGTTAAAGATCTCAAGTGCTTTCCATATGTCTATCAGCTACCTGGACATCTTTCTAAGTCTTGGTATGAACTGTTTGTTCATATACTGTGCTCATATTTAATTGGATTATTCATCTTTTTATTGTTGAGATGCTGAAATGTTCTATAGATTTTAGATATCAGTAAACACCAAAATTGTTTTTCTCATTCTGTGAATTCTCTTTGGATGTAATCTCTTGAGTCACATAAGTGTCTTATTTTTAGGATATCCAAGTCTTCTATCTTGTCTTTGCTTTGTGTTTTTCCTTATGTTTGATCAGTGTTTATGCCATATATTAAGGTCTTTAAATTTGTCTCTTTTTTTTCTTTAGAGTTATAGGATTAGCATTTAAGTCCCACTTTAAGTTCATTTTTGCATATGGAATGAGGTATAGGTTTTGCTTCATTCTTCTGTGAATGAATGTACCAACACCATTTGTCAAAAAATTATATTTTCTCCATTTAATATATTTTGACCATTTGTGAAAGTCTTATAAACCAAAGGAACAGATTCTCTGCTATATTCCATTGTTCTATGTAGCTATAACTGTACAAGTGCCTGGCAGATTTGACTTCCATAGGTTTGTAGAGTGTTTTGATATTGGGATGTTAGAGGCCTCCTACTTTCTTCTTTTTTAGTAGTGCTTTATATATATCCTTGGTAGTTTGCATTTCTATAAAAAAGATAATTAAATTCTTAACTTCTTTAAAGAATGATGATGAGCTCTAAATCACAATTACATTTAGAGATTACATCAGATAGTATAGATATTTTTACAACATTGTCACCCTATTCATGATGTGGAACATTTTTCAGTTTATATAGGTCTCTATTGATTTTTCTTTGTAATAATATGTTGCAGTTCTCTTTGTAGAAATCTTTTGCTTATCTTTTGGGGACTACTTGAAAAAACACTACTTTCTTGATTCATTTTCATAGTTCTCTTCATGTGTATGCAGAAATCCATTTGGTATTTGTTTATTGATCTTATCCTAGCATGTTGCCAAAACCTTAAATTATTTTCAGCAAATTGACTATGACATCTTTCGAGTTTTTTTTAATGTAGAATTATATCATTGACAAATATAGAGTTTTCCTTTTTATTTAATTTAGTTGCCTTGAAATACTTTTTGTTGTCTTATCACAGTGGCTAAGACTGAGCACAATGTTGAAGATGAGTGAGGATGAAGGTACCCTTGCCCGGTTCCAGTTTACTGGGGGATTATTTTCACTTTTGCTTCATTCAGTGAGATGTTGGCTGCCATTAGCTTGATATATTTTAGTACACATTTTGTGTTATAATCTTGTGTCTGTGGTGTGCTACTTGAAAAAAGCATATTGATATTTTTTCATATTTCATTATTCTCTACTTCTTGACTCATGAGCTTAATATATTTACATCCAGTTTTATTATTTATAGCTATGAATTTATTGCTCTCATATTACTTTGTGTATATGTGTGTGTTGGGTTATTAGTTTCTTAGTTCCTTGTGCTTTTCTGTATTGATTTCACTTCATTATTTAGTAAGTCTTTTTGCTTGATTTTTAAAAAAATGAAGTACATCTATTTTCTTTGAGATTATCCTTTTACTTCTTATTTAGTTCCTGAGTTTAAGACAGTCTTTTGTGAATTATTCAACTTCCTCTCCTTTAGACTGTTTTGTACCTACGTGAGTCCCTCTGTTGCCTTGTAATTGTCTTCATCTTTGGATCACCATTTTCAATCTTGTAATTTTATTTCACTTTGAGTAGTACTCTAAGTGATTTTATTTCTGAGGCTTGCTATCTTCTATATTGATTTCACATTGTTGCTGGTACTGCTGTTGCTTCCTTGTCCAAGAATATTTGTAATTTATGTCTTTCTCATGGGGGGAGGGAGAGTCAAACAGATTCGGCTGCTTTTCTTTATCTCTTCTGTTGATCCCATCGTCACATTTTCTCTCTCAGTATTTAGCTCACTTATTTTTCATTCCTTAGAAATGAAGGGTTGTAGACTCTTGCTTCATAATTGTTTTTTGCTCCATCTTTGCTGAAGAGAACTGTGTAGCACGCCTAAAGTGCCATATTTTATAGGAAGTCCCAAGATGTTTTGTTTTTCAAAACCATTTTATTGGGACATAATATAGATAGCCTATCATTCCATAGTTCAATCATATCAAGCAGTATTGTATACTTGCTTCTTTCTTGAACTCCTTCATCCCAGCTCCCCTCTAGACCCTCTCCCATTCTACTCTCCAAGAATCCTTACGCTACTTGCTACCTTCTGTAGGTTCCGCAGTCCTGGGGAACCTTTTGTTTTCTTTTTTTTTTTTTCAATCAAAATATAAGAACTTTATTTTTTAAAGAAAATAAAGAAACAGACTGTGGTGATTACCAGAGGTGGAAATTAAAAGGGACTATACAGAGGGTAGATAGGTGTGTTAACCTAGGTCAAAGGCCAGAAACAAGAGGAAGATAGAATAAATAAGAAATAGCAAGCCATTGGGAGATGTGGGAAACATTTTCATATCCAGAAAACATGAAAAAATATCAAGAGAGGCCTACCCAAGAACAAAATATAATAAAAATAAACCCAATTATGAACAAAACCAAACAAGCACAATCCAAAAAATGCTGAAAACCAGATCGTGCACAATGTGTATTAGAGTGAGTAATCACATAACAAAGTTTTAGCTGTATGAGTCCAGTTTATCATTTTTTTTCTACACAAAGCTCCCACCAACCACTGCATGATAGCCACTGGGCCCAAGGGCCCACTACCAAGCTTGTGGAACCTTCACATTCACTCTGAGGGGTACTGAACAGCCTCTCAAAGGCGACACGGTCCACTTGCTTAGTTTATCTTTTTTATCTGCTATAGTCATATCTCCAATACTCTCTGTTTGGTTACCAGCATATTCCCTTACATCCTTGGTTCCCTTATATCCATGACAGATAGAGGAAAATCACTAAAGGCTTATATCCTGTGTTGACCTTAAAAATAAACCTTGAGCTTTCACTGCAATCAATAGACTTCTACAAACAGAATCTCACAATTTAGTCTCTGGTTCTATTCCCTCCTTTGACTTTGGATTATATGATTTACAGTCTCAGGGCACTGATTTTGGTGCGCTTCTTCCATGTGGAGTAAGTTAGAATCTCACTTAGATGGCTGCTTGTTTGGAAACAAGCCTTTAAGACCCCAGATACCATTTTATTTGATAGCTAGGCACCATCTATATTCTTCACTATAATTTGCTATAGCACCCATATCTCCTGTGTTTCTTTTCTGAGGTGAATATAGGGCAGGGCCATGATGTAACAGATAATTGTTTTTAAATCGGAGCTAGGATTAAGTGCAAGCCCCCAAATCATTTCTGTATCTATGCTTTTTTAATATGTCTTTGGCTCCTTTTAGAAACCTTTGTGCTAATGCATGGTAGAGAGTCATTCTCCTTCTTGACTCCTTTGATATCTGCTTTTCTTTATCCCTTCCATCTCCCCCTGCTATGTCCAGAAAAAATTATATGCACACATATGCATATATATTTTATATATGTAATATTGTGTATATAGAGTCTTACACTATCTAATAAAGCCATTCACCTGCAGTTCTGTGGTTTGCTTCCCTAGAATGGGACTATATAGTTATCATTGCCATCTGCTCCATCTTCCCCCTCCCCAACCTCTCTTCCAGTACTCTCAGGAAGCCGTTACTCCTTCAAAATGTTCATTGGTTTAAACCCACCAACCACTCAACAGGAAAAAAAGACTTAAAAACCTGGTAATCTGTTCCCCCAAAGATTGCTCTCTATAAAACTGCTATGTTGATTTTCATGCATCAAAAGATCTTAAATTTAGAGTGATCATGCAAGTCCATCACAGTTAATGAGATAGAACTGAAACTATAATAGCAAGAGAGGACATATTAAAGAACCAGAGGGAAATTATGTGTTTCATCAGTCCTATAACACACCCTGGAGATATATATATATATATATATATATATATATATTCTCTTTCATCTATATTACTAATTTTTAAAACACTGCTGGGAGAAGGATTTCAGACCATTAGTGTCTAACTACATAATGAAATACCTGTATCTATTTGTACATAATGCAATATTTTACAGGTGAATACTATTCATGCAAACAATGGAAGTTGGTTGTCAGGGAAAATAGACAATACTATTCACTGACAATGCCAGTCACAGGTTTGCTGGAATAATTATATATATATATATATATATATATAAAATCAGATAGAGTATGAATTTACTGTCAATATTTGATAAGTCAATATTTGTTCACCTACCAACAGTTCAATACACTTGGTATAGCTCTCTTCTGCTTCTTCAAACACCATGAATTTTCAGTCTTCAGGTTACATGTGCCATAGAACCCTGAGGCCTTGAATTGCACTTCTTCAAAACATATAATATGTTCCAAAGGCAACAGCAGAAACTCTAATGTGGAAACTCCACTAGGGGAAATAGACTCTAGAATTTTTTTTTTTAATTTAGGTTCTCTCCTTTGTTTATGCTATCAATATTTCTTAATATCTCCATTTTCACATCTAAAATGCACACACATTTAAAACCACCTCCATTATACATTCATTTCTAAATGTCTGGTGTCTTAAAACCACCAGCCACTCTACAGGAGAAAAGACCCAGAGACCTGGTGATTTGCTTCCATAACCTTGACAGCATATAAAATTCCCCTGTTTTACTTATACTGTGACACATAAAGTCCTTTTACTTGTACTGTAATCAATGACACACGAGAAAACCAGACATAAAATGCCTCAAGTGTGTTACAATATAGAACTGATGAGACAAACAACTTCTTCTAGTTCTTTAATGCTCCCCCCACCTCATCATGATGCCAATTCTGCTGAACAAATCCAGCTAGACCAGAGCATATACAAGGATACAGCTCAGAGCTGGAAACACAGGGACTCCTGGAGAGATAACCTCCTCAGGACCAATAGTGAGAGTAGAGATACCAGGAGGTGTAGGGGAAGGTGGAGGAGAAAGGGAGAACTGACCACAATGATCTCATATAGCCCTCTCCTCGGAAGATGGATAATATAAAAGAGAGTGCAAGAAGACATTGGGCAATGTAAAACCTGAAAGAATAATTACCATTTATCATTATCAAAGGTTCCAAAGGGAAGGAGGAGAAAAATGAGGAGTTGATACCAAGGGCTCAAGTAGAGAGAGAATATTTTGAGAATGATGATGATGATGTAAATGAATATACCAATGTGTTTGCGACAATGGATGCATACATGGATTGTAATGAGTAGTACAAGCTCGCAATAAAATTATTTTTAAACTATACACCTCAAGTGCTTATATTATGAAGAATCATGTTTTCTAAGAAAATCTAAATTGCCTATGTATGTCTCCTATAACTTGTTTGTGTGATTCGATTAAATAGGAATGGAGTCATCCCAAAAGACATGGCCTGCTTAACAAATAGATTTGAAGATTTACTTTTACATTTTGGTACAAAGGATCCTTTAGAGTGCTTTAACTTGGGCAATGGATAGCTAATTGTTGGTAGTTCAAATCCACCAGTCACTCCTCTAGATAAAGATGAGACTGCCTATTTCCATAAAGATGTATAGTCTCAGAAACCTACTGTAGGATCACTCTAAGTTGAAATAGATTCAATGATAGTGATTTGCACCTCCATTTAGAATATATGTCCTATAATGTCAAACTTTCAGCACAGCACAGGAATGGGGGTGGAGGGGAGGGAGCAGAATCAGCAAATGGTAAAGTCGCTTCCTGTAGAACCTAGTAGGAAATCTCATTTTACAAATGGCATGGATGAAGAAATGAAAACTTCTCACTAAAGAGAGAGGTGTGAATTGCTAGTAATATGCAGTCCTGACCCTGCTCACACCAGATACACAATCAAATTTAATTGAATGAATGATAAAAATGTTGTACTCTAGTTATATATTTTTCTTTTTATTTTATATCTTCTTATTTTTGGATAAAAAATTACTTCAATATGATAGTATTAGGAAGGGTCAATTTTAAAGCATTACTGGAACTAGAATTTCTTTAGTTGGCTCAGGACAGCCAGTGGCCTCTAGTTTTCACTTCTGATTTATGAGGGCAAATGCTTATCACTTTCAATCACTCATTTTGCTTGCTGTTCCTCCAGTCTAATTTAAAGCAGGGCAACCAATAAAATAATAGATCAAAGGGTCATAAGAGAAAGAGAACCATAAATCAATAACTTATGTATTCTGGGATAGTCTTCAATGGCTGTCTTTAATGCTGTATTTGATTATGATAACAAATTGTGTAAGAGAGTAATTGTTTTTAGTTACCAATTTAGGAAAATATATTTTCTGAATATTGTTCATATTCCCTCAAAAACTGTTTTGACATTTACAAGTAAATGGCAGAGATGAAATGGAAAGGCACACCTCAGAATTTGGAAGCAAGTAATAAAGTTATGCTTGTACAGCTTTGAAGGTAGTTGATCAATAGGAAGGTATGTGGACATGGAGTTTCAAGATTCTATCAGCTCAGGTATTTATGAGCTGATTAATGCTATAGAAGGACAGCAAGTATTCCATAATGGCTCTTAAAGCAAGGACCCAAGCTGCTGTTGTTATATGCCAATGAATTGGTTCTAATCGTGACCCTGCATACAAGAGAATGAAACATTGCCTGATCCTCTGTCATCCTCACAATTTTGATTACCTTTAAGCCTATTGTTGCCACCACTGTGTCAATCCATCTCTTAGAGGATTTTTCTCCTTTTTTACTGATCCTCAACCAAGTTAGGTGTGTTTTTCTAGAGACTACTCCCTCTTCATAACATGTCCAAAGTCTGGATTCAAGATTCTAGCTTCAAAGGAACATTCTATTATACTGTTTTCAAAACAGATTTGTTTGATCCTCTGAATGTGCACAGTGTTTTCAGTATTCTCTGCCAACTGGGAAGCTTATAGAATGTAGGGTCTGAGTGACAGAACAAGAAAGTACTCTGCTCATATATGTCAGGATATGAACACTATAGGCCTTGGAGGATGAAGAGTCTGAGTGTCCTGACTCTCACTGTAGTACCAAGTATATGTAGACACACACACACACACGCACACACACATAAACAGGGATTACAAAATTGCATAGCATACCTTTTGCATGGTCAAACTTTCTGTAGTTGATGGCATGTGGACTGCAGAGCACCAGCCATAACAATTTTCCCGCAATTCTCTTGACCTCTATTCTACTGGATTTTTTTTTTAACTTTCAGGGAGGATAATATGAGCAGTTAGTGAATATTGGTTTCACATCCTCAGTTCAATGGATCAATTGAGAAAAATTGTAATGAATTAAAATTTTAACCAGACAGAAACAAGCATTATATATGAATGGTATCAAAAGTGACTAGAAGGAAAAAAAAACGGTTCAGTATCCAACAAACATAACCATAATTGTCAGGATGGCAGAGGACAAAAGCACTGTTTCATTCCTTTGTACTCAGGGTGGCTATTAGAACCAATGGCACCTAACTATAGCAACATTTTTTTATTTGTAAAGAAAATCAAAACAATGCATGTATATGAAAGTAACTCATAAATCATTGCTGCAAAACCATTGAAACCCTTATTAAAAACTATATCAAAAAACGTTTAGCTATTGTTTCTCAAAATATTCTCCCTCCAAGTCTACACACTCTGAAGGTGCTGTTTCCTTCTAAGAGTTCACTAAAGCATCCGTGCTCTAGAATAGATTAACACCACCTTCTAAAGTCAACTCTGACAGTCTTGAGAGACTCAGATTGTGTTCCTCTTCTGTGTTCCATTAGCTTGGGAAAGCAAAACAAAAAGACGCAAAGTCAGGGGTAGGTAGGTTTAGAGTTTCCAGTGACACTCACTGAACAGTCCTTGCCACTCTTGAAAAATATACAGGTGTAATGTGATAAATTGGGGGAAGGGGGGAAGATCCCTTGGCACAGTTTCCCTGACTTACTTTCTCATCAATGTGGTTTTCAATTTTCTGAAAATGTCTTCCAAACAAATCCCCATGATCATCCTGCATCATTTGAGAAAATGTACCAAGATGAAAACTTCAGAATCCCCCCGCCCCCCAGATACTCACCAAAACCTGAGCTGAACATTCTGCTTTGAGTTTCTCTGTCCTAGCAAGTCCTCTTCGAAGCCCTTGTTTTGAGTGTTCTACTGCTGTTGTTGTTTGGGTTTGTTTTTAATGGTAAGGAGACGCTTAAGCCAAGTGTAATATTGACAGAACTGTTCTTCTGCCACCCACTGATGACACTTTTCATTCAAATAAACTCATACATGTATGAATGGGACCCCAGTAACAAAGCTTTTTGGCTAATTGTCAATGTAATTATAATAATGGTGAAATTATTCTAAGTATCTGTACAGTTTTTTAATAGAACATTCTAATTGACTTTGAATTCTCAGATATTATGCTTAACAGATATTTCACACTGCAGAATATCAATTTGGTGGTGACACCACTTGATTTCATCCGAGCTGAGCATTCTAGTTATCAAAATGTCAAGGCACCTCCTTCAGCATAGATATGTAATTATCTTAAGGATAAATATTCAAGCTTCCGGCGAATATGTGCCCATTCTGCAGAACTCAGCCACATGGTTATGAAAGCATCATTTCATGGGACTTGTAACAGTTACATTATCCAAGATTTGGACATGCAGCACCAAACGGCTCCATTATGCGGTGGTCTCAGTTGGCAACATTTATCTTACCTTGCCAAATGCTGGATACTTGTTTCTTTCTGATGTCTTATAGTTTGGTAGTTCAGCATAAACTGGTATTATCCATTTATCTAGTTTTGCTACAAATCAGAGACTAGAGATGATATTTGAATATTTCTACTGTCTAGTGCTTAAAATGTTAATTTGACTTGCCCAAGGGCAACTGTAACATCTGGTCCTGCTTCCGGGAGAAGTCGCTGGTGCTGCTTGGCTCGATGGGAATGTGGTGGGTGAGCTGGAGGGGACACCATTGGCATGTGTGATAGAAAGCAGGCACAGTCGGAAAAGGAAGCAGGGATTTTAGTGGCATCCTTTCTGTCTAAATGACTGCAATATGTAATAGATTCCTGTTTAATTTGCCAATAACCCTTATCCTCTATAACATGGGAAACATCGGCCTATGAATATTGAATAAACCCAATTCTTCCTTGGTAGTCAGGAGGAATCTATCAAAAGTACCAATGGGGCAGCAATTTGCATTTTTGTCACACCATCTGGTTTGTCACCACACCCAACATTGGCCACTGAAGTGCAAATGCCCTGGGAAAGGCTTAGGCATTATGGTCAGATTTATAGGGATATTAAAATAAAAGGAGATATTCACATCAAAGGTATAGCAAGTTATGGTTAATGTAAAAAAAAAAAAAAAAAACAGGAGGGACAGATTTTTCCAAATCATCTGAAATCTAAAATTTGACTTAAGCAGCATAACGGCCTGCATGTTTGACATCTCTTAGTAGTTTGCATATATGATGCTGTAAATTGTGCCATGTGTGTGTCAAGGACCATCCGTGCCAACCACAGTGTATAGGCTTCAGGAGAACTTGCAAACCAAGGTAGACTAGGAAGAAAGGCTAGGTGATCTACCTATAAAAGTGAACCCATAAAAACACTGCGGTTTGTAATAAAATACTTATCCAGTCTAGAGCTAGAGGATGAGCCCTCTAACTTGCAAAGTACTAACTAATATGCACAAGAGTAGTCTTCAGCATGTTAATAAATCTTGAAAATGTTGTGGGATCGGGCAACATTTCATTTTGGTATATATAAAATCATGGTGATTCAGCCCTGTGATCAGTAGCAACGTGAACTACACAACTAAAAACAGATGAGATTGTTTTCCTAAGATATATCAGAAGGGATGGTGTGCTGAGATTGCAGTGTCTATAAAAAGCTCTTATTCGATAGGGTACTTCACCTAAAGGCCAATGTGAAGCTAGAAGTAACCCTGTGTAGTCCACAGAGATAAGGTGGCATGGAGAAAGAGACTTAATTTTCTACAACTCTCTTGCTTTGAATTTTAGAATGACAACGGGAACTATACTTGTCACTCTCCGGCAAATTGCCACCAAGATGAAAAATCACAGATTGGCAAATTCATCACCAATTGTTAACATGACAGAATACTGTCCTCTAGTCAATACTCCTTCATACCAACCCTACAGGAGAGACTAGTACTTCCCTAAAGCATTTCTAAGCTATGATTTTTTTTGGGGGGGGTGGGCATCACTGCTCTCCGGTGGTGGGAGTAGGAGGTCCAGCCCCACTGCTGGAATTGAACCTCCGTCCCAGTGGGCCGCAGTGCCGCGCACAACCACTACGCCACCAGGGCTCAGCCCTAAGCTATAATTTTTATGGAAGCACATTACCGAATCATTTTTCATTGGAACTGTTGATGGGCTTGAATTACTGAGCCTTTGGTTAGCAGCAGGGTGTTTGAGTACTGTGTTTTATACCATTTGCCACCATGTCTATGCAGGTTATGAAAAAGATTTGTTGCTAACAGTGTCTTCAAACCGTAAGTAGACTCCGTAGGTAAGATGGCGTTGCTACATAGAGTTCTGTTTTACCCTTACTTTAGTACAAGAAGGAGCCTTGGTGGCATAGTGGGTTATGAATGGACTACTAACCAGAAGGTCAGCCCTTTGAATACAGTAGACACTCTTCAAGAGACAAAATGGGGCTGTCATAATGAAAGCTTGAACCATGGTGAAGTGAAGAGAAATTCCTTGGTAGGACTCCTCTTTTTGCCATCTTTGTAACCCTCACTGTATTATCTGGTAGACCATGCAAATAAGTGCATGGAAAGCTAATTGATGGGGTTGCTCAGTTTTATGATGACCCTGGGTATAAAGGAAGCCATTTCAGAAGAAGGAAAGAAGCCCTATGATCAGCAAGGTATAGGAGCCAGCAATGAACTGAGGCTGATATCTTTCCAAGGAGAGGCAGCAGAGAAGCACCGCTGAGACCATGAACCAGAACAGATGAGCAGTACAGAGACTGTGGACTGAAGCAGAACTGAGAATTCAGAGAATGAATAAAGCTGAGTTCCTTTGAGCAGGATGCAGGCTTATGTAGTGGGGTGTCCTTCGGTTATTCATCAATGCAAAAGGAGCTCTGTAATCTTAGAGAGGCCAAAGGACCATGTGACCGAGAGGCCAAGCATCCAGAGGAAAATATGTTAATCAGCTTGGTGCTGCAAATAGAAGAACTGTATCCTTAATATTTTCTTACCTGTTATCTTCCTTAATAAACCCATAAATGTGAGCATTGTCTATGAGTTCTGTATTGCCTTTGCAAAAGATTATTGAGCCCTATAAAGCAGGTGACTGTTATAGGAAGATCATGTCAGAATCGGGGAAAGACAAAAGCCAAGTGGAGGCCTGGCTGACCTCAGTCTCCTAGGTATTCTCTTTGGGCAGATAAGAATGATCAGATGTGACTTCCACAATATTTCTTCAAATGGAAATTTAAAAATATGAATTTGAAATCTAAGCTCAGTTATTTACTGATTTTCCCTTGCACATTTTAATTAACCTCTTTTAAGAATTTTATTCTGCATCTATAATACCTCAGGAAAATACTTCTGAGGTATCATATAAAGGTCAGAAAAAGAAAGCCCCTTTCTTTGTTAGGAATCTGAGCAGAACAGTTCTCTGCTTATTACTTCTGGGAAGAATGGAACAGGAAAGAAAGCAGAAAATGCTCTTCATCAGCTGTCTTTAGTTTTCAAAAGTTTAAGCCCATCAAGAAGATTATGCTTTGTGGCTCTGAGAATAAACCAGGAGAAGAGTGAATTCAAGAAGGGAAACAAAACCAAGCAAACAAAAAATGGTTCTTAACAAGAACTTAAAGAGCTTATCTACCCGGAAGATGATGAATCTACCTACACACACGCTCCCCTAGGCAGGAGAAATAGGAAAAGTGGTGTGGGAAGCCAGAAAGGGAAAAAAAAGATGAGAGAGAACTATATTTTAAAACGCTGGAGAGGTTAAGAGATCTGAATTTTCCATGCAGATGCCTTCAGGTCGTTATGAATGAGAATTGATTAGATGGCCGTGAATTTTTTCCTATGCACTCAACACATTGGGGAATATAAAAAAAGGTATATGAGGAATTGGAGTGGGATTGAATTCCAAAGGTGATTTAATTTTCCTCAAATATTTCAGTCATAACAATAACCTACCAAATAGTATTCTGTAGACCCAGGCAAGTGTCCCTTACTTGTGATACCCAGCACAGTGACATGTGTCCCATCTTGATATTTTCGAAAGAAAGCGTTGCTCACCTGGGCTCAGCTATCTAGAAGCTAAGTGATGTCATAGCATACAATTAACTCCAGAAAATGTGCTGAGGTGGTGTGAGGGGATTGAATAGGAGTAGAGGACTCTCTAAGTGGATTAGCGAAATGAAAGCAGAGCCAGTCTTAGTTTTACATAGGCCTACCTTCTAGTTGATCCACTAGGTCAGCATCACTTTTAATCACCATCACCATCCACATACACAGAGAAACAGAATGAAGACTAGAAAGAGGAATTCCCCAAAATTGTAATGACTGCTTTCGTTATTATTGTTAGGTGCCATCACGTTAGCTCTGACTCACAGTGACTCCATGGACAGCAGAAGGAGACACTAACTGGTCCTGTGCCATTTTCACAGTTGTTCTATTTGATCCCAGGGCTGCAGCCACTGTGCCAACCTGGCTCATTGAGAAGCTCCTTCCTTTTTACTGCCCTTCTGCCAAGTAGGATGTCCTCCACCGACGGGTATTTCCTGACAACTGATCCAAAGAACAGGAAACAGCTTGTCGGTCTTATCTGAACTCTTCTGGCTTCTCTATTGTCATGAGGCAGGGGTCACACATGCCCCCACCCTCTATCATTCATTATCCCCTTCTGACACCCACACCCGTCGCTCCTCCCTTGACACTTGCTTGATGCTGGGCTGGATAATCCGTTGCAGTGGCTCCACAGTACTTAAAGATCATAGTGACAAGGGGTGATATTAGTTAACAGATTGCCACAAGTTAGGATCAGTAAACAGAAATAACCCAATCATAGGTCCACTTAAATGTCTCTCTTCAGCCTGAGTCAAGTTTATCTCAAGTCTTCAGCTTCTTGGCCATATAGACCCTTAGTCTCTGACTCCATGGGCCAGGACGTCAGCATGTTGCTTTGCCTCATAGTCTTCTGGTCTCAACTTCCTGCTTTCAGTCTTGTGTCTTTGCGCTGTTCCATGATCGCCATGACACAACTGCTAGTCACTTTGGCCTCCATCTCCGCCACTTCAAGCAGAGATCATGAATGTTCTTCATGAGTGACTCTCCTAATGGTTCTGGGATTTCTTGGTCTGCCTACTTGTTAGGGCACTTATTTTTAGGTGAAAGTGTAGTTATTATCTTTCTCTAGAATATACCCCTAAGAAAATAAAAGGTGATGGCTTGAGTCATACCTTCTACTAAGATGGAGACTCAGGAAACACCTAACTTCAATCCTTTCACAGAGATTAAGGATTTATAACCAAAGACATGAGGCTAGAATTGGCAATACATCACAAAAAGGGATTATGGCTAAAAGTACTGGACTGATTGATTATATCCCACCAAGTCTCATTATGCTTGATTGTCCTGAGCATTCCAGCTGCACTTTTCCCAAGGTAGGCTTGTTTGTTCTTCCTTGTTTGTGCCGACATTTTGAAAGTATATGAGACAATTAAAATATTATGACGTAGGTCAGGCATGCCTTAATCCTTTTTCTTCTTTGACACATTAAGTAGATCTTTTGTAAAAGATTTGACCTATACAATATGTCCTTTGATTTCTAGTGTGCTGCTACCATGAGCATTGCTGATGGATTCAAGCAAAATGAAATTCACCACTTGTCTGTCAGTTTGTTGTACTTAGTGGCTTATGTATTTCTGTGATGCTGGAAGCTGTTGCAATACCAACAAGGTCACCTTTAGTGGACAGGTTTCAATAGGGCTTCCAGATTAGCACAGACTAGAAAGAAGTTTGAAGCAGTTCATATTTGTAAGATGGGTCACTGAGAACCTTATTGCAAGCCATGGAAATGTAATTATTAGAGCTGGGTTTTATTTATCTTTTTATTACCAGATGATTTGGCTCTTGTACTTAATTAATTCCACCATCTGTCCCTGTGCATTTAATTTTCATAAAGCAAAATCCCAGTGTGTGTGCACCAGAATGTCAGAATTGAGAGTACTGACTATCTGCCTCAAGAAGGCCAAAATGATCTTTGTCTCTCGAACTAAGAGAGCATCCTTGATTAAACAAGTATCTACACTTTGGTGTCCTCAAGGTCTGTTGGGGCTTCAGTGGTACTAATTCTGACGAAGACTGAGATAAGAGATACCAAAGCATCTTTCACTCAGTCCTGAATTATCTATCTTGCTGGTAAAATAGCTACTGTGAATATTGATCATTCATTTTTGCCTAGATAATTTTGAGCACATGCTATACATTTTAATGAGGCCTACAGGTGTTTTCCAACAGAGAGAACATAACATAGAATAGAATTTCCATCATCCCTTGCAGCTTAATTATGGACGTATGATTTTGGTACTGCAACATTTCAATTGGCATGAAGCACTGATTTGAAGTTTGTCAATGGACATTGCAAAGATAGTGATGAAGGCAGGTTGGGACTCTGGTCCATAGTATTGGTGGAAGTTTCTAGTCTCCTGAAGAAGCACATGGTTATTAGTTAGTGATGACAGCAGTGCCCTGACAAGTTAAACCTGAAATGTAGTCTGGAATTTGTTCCTGTTTACTCAGCTCATAGCAAAAGGCTGCAGTCTCCCCCAAACTGCTGAATGATATTCACTAATTGTATTCAATTCTTCTCTGCTTGCATCTGCTACAATAGTTTCTGCTTTCTACAAATAGGAGTTCGAAATATAAAAACCAGTAGTGAAAATTATTTTGTCAATTACGACCTGTGGATCCATTTCCTTGGATTTGCAAGAAGGGGAGAAGCTGATGTATGAGCATCTGAAATAGCAAAGAAGAAAGACGAAAAGAAAGTGAAAGGCAAGCAACATAATTACAGCTGCTATAAAATGTAAACAAACCCCCTTGTCACTGACTCTATTCTTCTGACTCTTAGGAACCCCATACGACACCTAGGATTCCTAATGGTGTGATCTCTATTGAAGCATATTGTCACATCTCCTGAAGAGAGCTGCCAGTGGGTTCAGTGCCTCTTTCTGTTAGAATCTGTATCATTAGCCATGGCCCCATCAGATAGTATCCATGATAGTGTCAAACACAACAATGCATACACTCACACGCACAGACTCACTACCTTGAAGTTAATTTAGACCCACAGGACATTGTAAGACCCAGGAGAATTGCCCCACGGCATTGTCAAAGGTGTAAATCATTACAGAAGCAGGCTACCACATAATTCTCCTATGTGTCTGATGCATTCAAACACCCATCTTTTGGTTCGTAGCTCAACATTTTGACCACAGACTCACCAGGGCTTCCACAGTATCATAGGATACTAAGGTAATATAGAGAGTGTGATCATGCCTATCTGAGTCCTATAATCCCCTAGTTTGCTATAGCAAGGGGACACTGAGTCAATTTCAACTCAGAGAGATAATATAGGATAGAGAACGACTGTCTTTTAGTATTTTTCAAGGTTTCCCTCCTTATGAGAGTAGAAACTAACATCTTTGTCCCAAGGGACCACTGGGAACTTTGGAACTTTGGTTAGTGGTCAAGTACACTAACCACTGTACCACTAGGCTCTTTATTATTAAAACCAGAAATCCTTACTGTGCTCAGGGATTGAAACTTGGTCATAGGAATTAGTATCATTCTGTATTTCAGCTCAATTTTAAAGTTAAGTGAGCTCTCAACCTGAGGCCTGGTGGCATAGTGGTTGTGTGTGGGACTGCGGACCACAGGGTTGGCATTTCAAATCCAGCAGCAGCTCTCCAGGAGCAAGACTGGGCCTCCTACTCCCACCAGAGGGCAGTGATGCCCCCCCCAAAAAAAAACCAAAACCAAACAAACAAAAAAAAGAAAAAAAGAGAGACCTCTCCCCGGAGAAATCTGATCAATATTCTTACAATTGAACAAGCATAACACCCTCCCCCCCAAGTTCCATCATAGATTTTCTTATTTTTTTTAATATTTGGTCTCACCAATTTTATATGCTGATCAATGAATCAATCTATTGCAATCAAGAAAACTATGACTGACCATACCTGAGGCACAATCTCACACAAACATCCTAGTTTAAAGGTGGGGAAACTGTTTTGTAAGGAAATATGGGGTTCTGATACCAAAATGAGGGGAACTAAATGCCCAGCAAATCTCAGCACTTCAGGAATTCTAGAGTTTTTGAGTTGCCGGTAATAAAGAGGCCAGATGGTCTCCTAATTCTCTGAGTGTTTTAGAGAGTCTGCAAGGCTCTGTCCTGTCATATTCACATGAGAAGCAGAAGTTTGAAGATTCAGCTACAATTTGGAGACTGTTCAGACCCTTTATTCCAGGAGAAGCATATGGACCCATAGGGTCATATATCATTTTTGAAAGGTTTCCCTGTACCTATCTTGACAGAAATGTAATACATTCTGTGGGTAGGGTTTTATAGGCTCAGGAGTACAATTCTCACCTTCTTTGTGGAGAGTCTGTTCTATGTTCTGCCAGTGCCATGCCCTCCACAGCTCCCACCTACCTGTCAGTGGGATGATGCTTACCAGGTAATACCAGAGGTGCCAGGCAAAAATGGACAAGGAAGAAATGACTGATGGTCTACTCCTAAAAATTCACTAATAGTTGAGGTGTGTGGGACAACCCCTACAGATGCAATTCTCTGATCCACAATGGGGGTGACAGGAGCAAGAAGCAGCTTGTTTTGTTGTGCATGGGCTTGACTTGAGTCAGGAACTAATGGAAGGCCACCAGTGAAATGAAGCATGAACCGGAGGTCCCTCAGCACATTTTTCTAAAGTCGAGCCTTTTCTGCAATAAGTAAGGTATTCTGTTTGTGTTGGTGGTACAGCAGTGGAGTAGGTTGTCACCTCAAGGTTCAACCAACCCTGCCATTGATTTGATGCCGCCCCAAGGGTGAGGCTATCTGCTTCCATACAAATTCCCAATATGGGAAACCATAAGGAACTGGGCCACTTTGCGCTATAGGCTCACTTTGAGTGGGAACATACAGTGGCAGTTGATTTGATTTTGGGTTTATGGTCCGCCAGGTTAAGTGTTGAGCTGCAAACCAACAGGCCATTTGTTCAAACCCACAATCTGCTCTAAAGATGTGGCTATCTGCTTTCCCAAAGATGTGCGGCCTCCGAAACACCCAGGGACTGTTCCGTTCTGTCCCGGAGAACAAGTGTAAGTGAGAATTCACTTGTCGGGAGTGGGTTTTGATTCTGCCAGCCAGACACTTTGTAATCTGGCATTCAAACAATGTTAGAGAGTGCCCTTTGCAAGCAAGATCATGAAGGCTGTAAAGAAAGCAGTTGGTGGAAAGGTGGCATTTTCCCCACGACAGATTCTCTGATAATTTTTGTCCCCACCCCCAAACACCACCCCCAAGAGTGCTAGAGTGAGGAGAACTAAGCTACTCCCGCCTTTCCTTTTCTTCCTCTGAGAGTCGGAGCTGTATTCTTCTGCACCTTGGAAATGAGCACCTATGGAACAATGCTGATTAGCAGGAGCAGGTCTATTTAAAAATAACTGTAATTAGTGCTAATTACTCTCCCCCTAGGCTCACAAGGTTAGAGAAAGTTTTCTACTTCTTCTTTTTTTTTTTAGTCCTAAACTGAAAAGGCAGAGATCATACTTACACTAGAGGCCTTCATGTCTCGAAGTTGAGCCTTGCATTTAGGGAACATGAACGTTTCACTACACACAAAGGATTTGTCGTCCTGCTAGGCTACGAACTGAAAGGCTGGAGGATTGACCCAGGCCAGCTGCACTTTGGAAGACCCACATTGCTGCTTCTTGAAAGATTCTATCCAAGCAAACCCTGCAGGGTAGCTCTGCTCTGTCATGTGCCTTGAGAGAGACTCAAGGGTCCCTGAGAGCAACAGCATATACCCTCATTTATACTGCACTCACAGGTGAGGGACGCCTATTCCTGTACAGAGGCACTCACAGACCCACACACGCTTTTCAATGAGATCGCCCAGTGATTCCGCAGGAGAGAAGTTACTGCAAGCCTGGAGGCAGGAAAGGCAGCAAACTGAAGACACCGTAACACTTATTCTAATTTATACTTTACAAACAAGCCTAAATATATCCTCCCTTGAGCTGAGGCCGTAATTCAGCTTGTGCACACCACAGAGCTTCAGGTAACATTTTCTTTCTGAGGTTAGAAATTATGCCTAATATATGCAATGTCTCTTTTTGTAATGCTAATTAAGACAAAGACTGAAGTGAGACAACTGATTCGGGTTATTTATGCTGAACTATTTGCACCGCCCTTCATTTTCATCAAAACAAAATACCAAACTGGCTTTTGTTTGCACGTAGGGCAACATCAGGGGTTCCTCATTTTCTTCTCTAGCATTAAAAAAAAGCAGTGAAATATGATGTTAATGGAATATTAATTTTCAGATTTTTATCCACCCCTTTTAGGAACCTCTGTAGTTTAGATAAGAAATATATTTGAAAGGTCGATCAAGTATCAGCTGATTTCTTGCCTAGTGAAGACTTACGCTTCCCTGGAGTCAGTTGATTGAATCCTGTGGTTACTCTGTGGGAGAAAGATGGGGGTTTTGACTCCTGTGGAGAGTTGCCACCTCAGAAACCCACAAGGCCCCTTCTGCCCCGGTCTAGAGAAGGGTTGTGCCTTGTTCCCAAGTCAACAGCAGTGAGGTGAGAGCACAATGAGAAGAACAGACCCTGCCTCGGGAGGCTGGAGATGCCTTAGTAGACTCGCACGGCTCTGTGACCACAGACACGCCAGCGAAATCCTCTGAAACAGTTGCCCTTTTTGACTTGGTTAAACTAGAGACTTAGAACAAGACATGAATGAATCTGCTTGACACATCTATTCTGTCTTCATTCCAAGGAGTTACTGGCAGACATATCCTTGGTACTTTCAACCCAGAAACTGCGGAAGGAACCATTCACCTTATCTGAATTACTCCCTTCGAGTCTGACTTTAAATAATGTCACCAAGGAAGAACCCTGCTTCCATCCACTCGTACCGCTGCTGTGGATGTGTCTACAAGGCATCAGTGCACTCTGTTCCTTAGCAGGCCAGCAGGGTGAGATAGAACTACTTCATCATGTTTGCCAGGCTTCAATCATTTCCTGGAGTGGGTTTCCAAGTAATTTTTGGCATGAAGCCGCAGGGTGGGTCTGAACCACTGAGCTCTGGGTGGACAGTCAAGCATGTAACTACTGTGTCCCCAACGTTGAAGACTCACATCATAGAGGTGTCTATTTCCTTCCTGATTAAAACAAACAAACAAACATAACTAAACCAAATTCACATCCATCATATCATTTCCAACTCTTAGTAATCTTGTAAGTAGAACTGTCTATGTGAGTCTCCAAGACTGGAAGAGTAATGAAAAGAGTCATCTTTTTCTCATGGACTGACTGGTGGTTTTGAAGTGCTGATTTCATGGTTAGCAGTCCCAAGTGTCAGGACTTCCCCCTCGGGGCTCCTGATGGAAGGGGTAAAATGAGAAAGCCTTCCCATCATAGAAACTCAGGCTGCGCCTGCTATGAAAAGCACTCAAAGAGACTGTGAACTTGATCCAGCTCTACCTGTGACACAATAAGGAGACTCTCTTTGAAGAAAACGTATAATTAAATATTCATTGCAACCTTGCTCAGATTTATGGCAATGTTTTCCTGCCTCTCCTCAAGTGCAAGGAAAAAATTGGGAAATGCTTGAATTTGGCCAGTGATATTCTGGAGTGTTAAGTCAAAATACAATGTTCAAGAACAAAGTTGTCATTCCAAGGTGTGCAGTGCACCAAAACCAAGCCATCATTTTTTCTATTGCATCATATGCATGTGAAAGCTGAATTGAATAAGGACGACTCCAGAGAAGACACATTAATGGCTTTGAATTAAGGCACTAGCAAAGACTATTGAAAGTACCACAGATTTCTGGAAGAACAAGCAAATCAGGTTTGGTGGAAGAATAGCCAAAATACTTTTCAGAAGTAAAGATGGTGAAACTTCATTTCTTGAACATTGAGCATGTTATCAGGAGAAATAGACTATGAAAAAGAATAGTTGGGCTGAGCCCCAGTGGTGTAAGTGGTGTAAGTGGTTGAGTGCGGGACTGCAGACCGCGGCTTGGCGGTTCAAATCCAGCGGTGCCTCTCAGGAGCAGTGCTAAGTAGCTCCTATGACCACCAGAGGGCAGTGATGCCCCCCCCCCCCAAAAAGAGTAGCATGCTTGGTAAAATTATTCTGAAAAGCAGAAGACCTTTAATGGAATGAACTGACAGAATAGCTGAGACAAAGGACTCAAACCCAATAGCCACTATGAGGCTGATACCTGCCTGGGCAGTGTTTCCTTCTCTTGTACACATGGTCATTGAAGTCGATCTGATTTGACTGTATTTAGAAGCAACAAAGTAGCATATCTCATGTTCTTCAACCCCATGCAGGGTCATAAGACCCCACCATAAGAAGCAGTATCCTAAGTGATTTCAGGTCATTCGATGTAGTCATCCATCATTTGTCAGTTCATTGCACTGTGATGGCTTATGTGTGGCTGTGATTCTGAAGGATATGTGACTGGTATTTCAAATACTAACAGGTCACATAAATAAACTGGTTTCAGAAGAACTTCCAGACTGATACAGAGTAGGAAAAAGGAATAGGTTATTCCTTTCAGAGAACTATGTACTAACAAACTTGTAAATAGCATCAAAATGTTGTCAGTTACTATAAACCTAATGAACAGAGACATTGTTCAGATTTATGTCTCTCATGCCAGAAAACACTCAAAAAATGAGGCTGACGAAGGGTTGCATTCTCAATTTAGAACCTGTCACAAGGAATGGATGGAGGAAAGCTGTGGGAGTACAGCCATCAGGAATTTCATTATCTGATGAGGCAGGACGCAAAATGAGAAGAAACAATTGCAAGCATCAATTAATAACTTGAACTTAGATGTGTTATCCTAGGAAATCTTACTGTGGGAAAACTAAAAGTTGTTTTAAAAGATATGGCATGTATAAAGATCAATATTCTGTTTGTTAGTGAGTTGAGATTGACTGATATTGCCCATTTTGAATCAGAAAATCCCATGCTAGGAATGAGATAATCAAGAGGAATGGCTGTGCATTGATCTTCAAAAAGGACATTTGAGCTGTATCTTGAAGTACAATGCTGTCTGTGATAGGCATACAAGGAAATCTGATCAATACAATTATTAGTCAAATTCATACACTGTGCACTAAAGATAGTTTGCAGAAAGTGAGGTATTCCATCAATGTCTTCAATATGAAGTGGATAAAATATACAATCAAGATGTATTAATAATTATTGGCCATTGAAATGCAAAAGTTAGAAATGAAGAGGAAAGAAAATATAATCTTTGTGATAGTAATGCAGCTGGAGACAGGGATCTAAAATGGATGGTGAGGAGGGTGTATAATGCCTAGTTTGGTTTAATCAAGTGCACTATATGTTAGGGAATTACTAACATTCAAATGGAAAGTGAGCATGATAGTGAGATAGGAAGTAGGTGAAAGGAAGTAGAGGAAAGAATTAGGAGGCAAAAACTATTCATGGAGGTATAGCTATGGACATGTATGTATGTAAATATACTAATTTATAAGGAAAAGCATAGAGGCCAATGTATATATAAGTATATATGTGTGTATATATGTATATAAAAAAGTTTTAAGATAGCTGATGGACTGGAATTTGGACATCTACTCAAGGGCTCCCTTAATATGAGAAAACTTTTTTCTAATAACTTGACACTCATTGATACCTTTCAAACACTATTGCTGAAGACAAAGTGGGTGCATAAGCAAATGTTGCAAAGAGTATGTATGGTGTCCAGCTATCAAAAGATATAATATTTTGGGTCTAACAGACATGATGCTAAACAAGTAACCAACCATTCATCAGGAAAGCAAATAAGTCCACATAGAAGAATCACACCAGCCTGTGTGATTATGAGGTTTCGACTAGTTCAGGTATTGTTTCAAATAATCAAAACATCCCCCCCAAAAAACCAAAAAACTACCAACTATGTTGATGTGAACAAGAGGGTTGGGAGTGGAGACTCAAAAGCTAACTATGGACAGATGGATCTCCCTCCATCACCACTCCTCCCCCCAGAACTGTTATAAGGAATGGATGATTCAACTAAAGTGCAGTATAGTACCGATGAAGTACACATAATTCCTCTAGTTTCTGAATGCTTACCTCCACCCACACATACACATTATCTTGGCCCAGTTCTACCTTACAAATCTGGCTCCCCAGAAGAACACACATTGGTATATATAAGAGCTCCTGACACATGGAATTCAAGACAGATAAATGGCTCAGGAACAGTAGTGGGAATATCAATATTACAAGGGTGGGGCAATGGTCAGGGAGGGGGAAGTGGGAGAAAGGCAGATCCCATCACATGGTAGGATCTATAACACTTGCCCCACTCCCAAAAGGGACAAATAGCAGAATTGAGGATGAAGGGAGACAATGGACCGTGTAAGATACAAAATAGTAATAACAATATATAATTTATCAAGGAATTGCAAGAGGCACAGGGTAGTGGAAGGAGGCATAAAAGGAGAAGCTTATATCAAGTGCTAAAGTAAAAAATGTCTTGTAAATGATGATGGAAATATACAAATATGCTTGATACTATTGATATGCAATGTTATAACTGTAAAAGCCCCCCATAAAATGATTGAAAAAATAAAGGTCAGCAAACAGATCTGGAATTATTTTTAAAGAAAGAATTTGCAAGACCAACAATTTTCTGATCACAAATATCTTTTCCTTTTCCAACAACATAAATGATCACTATACATATGCAAATTGTATGATGCAGAAGTTCAGTAAAAGCTGCTCAAATCAGGGTAGGGACTGTCTGTGGGAAAACCATCAAGTATTCTTATGTAAGTTCAGGTTAATGCTAAAAAAAAATTAAGTCCATGAAACCCAAAACATGACCAAAATTTTGGGCACATCTTCAGACAGATTTGATACATTAAGCACTAAAGAGAGAAAATCTGATTATCTGGGGAATGATCTCAAGAATACCATACTTTGAAGAAAGTACAGTATTTTTAAGAGGGGGAAAGTCAAAGAAATTCTGAAACTTGCTCTTGAACCTAGATTAGCTAAGTAAATGGATTAAAGCAGACGATGAACATTGGAACACTCAAAGTTCTCCCTGAATGCAAGAACATTTGGTTGTATTAAACTGGCATCCTATGATATTCATCTTCCTGACAGTATCACGGAAGACAATGTGGATGCATAAGCAAATGTGATGAAGAAAGCAGATGGTGCCTAGCTGTTAAAAGATATAATGTCTGGTGTCTTAAAGGCTTGAAGTTAAACAAACAGTAACTAGCTGAGAAACAACAAAGGCCATATGAAAGAAGCACACTTGCCTGTGGTCTCACGAATTGTTGATGGAATCAGGTATCAAGCATCAGAGAACAAAAAAATCATGTCATTATGAAGGAGGGGGCAGGGCAGACTGAAGACCCAAAGCCCATCAGTAGGCAACTGGACATTCCTTTATAGAAGGGTTTTGGGGAGGAGAAAAGACAGTCAGGGTGCAGTATAGCACCATGAAACATACAACTTTCCTCTAGTTCTTTAATGCTGCCTGCCCACTACCATGATCCCAACTCTACCTTACAAATCTAGCTAGACCAGTGCACGGCACATGTGCACTGGGAGAGATAAGAGCTTAAAACACAGGGAATCCAGGACAGTTAAACTCCTCAACATCAATAATGAAAGAAGCAATACCAGGAGAGGGAGGGAAAGGCGGGGAGGGGAACCAATCACTAAGATATATGTATGTATGTATATGTATGGGAGATGGACAACAGAAAAGTGAGTGAAGGGAGACATCAAATAGTGTAAGACATGAAAAGGTATTCCTAATTTAGAAATTATCATGGGTGAGAGAGGGAAGGGGGAGAAGAGGGGGAACGAGGAACACATAACGAGCTCAAGTAGAAAGAAAATATTTTGAGAATGATGATGGCAACAAATAGATGTGCTTGACATGAATATATGTTTAGATGGTGATAAGAGTTGTACGAGCCACAAATAAAATTATTTAATAAAAGAGAATTGAATGGAAATATTGGATGATTCAGGGAGAAGAGAAAAGAAGGTAGAAAGTCTACACAAATTCACTGTACCCCCAAAGTCCACTTACATTAAACCATTTCAGGAGGTAGCTTATGAGCAAGAACCAGTGATTCTGCAGGAAGAAGTCCAAACTGCATTGAAAGAGTTAACCCAAAACAAGGCTTCAGGAATTGGTGAAATACCGGTTGAAATGCTTCAACATACCGATGAAGCACAGGAAGCACACCCTCATCTATGCCAAAAAACTTGGAAGACTGTTCCTAGTCAATTGACTGGAAGAGATGCTTATTTGTACCCATTTCAAAGATGAATGACCCAGCACAATGCTGAAACTATAGAATAATATAATTGGTATCATAAGTAAGTAAGAGTTTCCTGAATATCATCCGAAAATAAGCATTGACAGGGATCTTCACAGGCTAGATCTTCAGGCTGAATTCAGAAGACCATGTGGAAGAAGAGATATCGTTGCTAATTTCAGATAAGTCTTCCCTGAAGGAATATGAGTTATTATTGACTATGCAATGACATTCAACTGCAAAACGAAAACATTAACACTCCAAAAACACGTGTACAAGAAAAGACAGAGATAGGATGTTTGAGAATAGAATTTGAACAGTAAACCAAAATGAGTTTAGACTGATCTAAAAGGAAAGACAGTCTCAAAATAACCGTGTTTAGCAGATAAATCATCAGGTGTCCCTTCAGATTGAAGCAGTTCTTCATTTTTTTGTTCTATTTTCCCATCTTCCTTCAGATGAATCTCTTCAGCTCTATTGCATAATTCCCATACTAAGCTTCAGGCACAGTGGCTGGCTTATGTACTTACCTCTGAGCTAAGATAATCCTATCATTGGAAATTTTGTATTAGGACTCTGAGATATTTTAGTGAGCATTTGATATGGATTGAATGGTGTCCTTCCAAAATATGCATTGGATTCATAGCCCTTGAAACTCAGGAAATGATCCTATTTGGGAATTCAGAGATTTTTTTTTGGTTTGTTAATGAAATAATACCAGTGTAGGGTGCACCCTAAACCCAATCACTTCTGAGTTTAGAAAGCGAGACACACAAATAGTAGGGGCAAACCCCACATGAAGATTACCACAGGTCAAGGATGCTGTGGGTTGTTTTCACCTACTGACAAGGAAGGAATTGATGTGACTGAGATCCTGCTTTGGACTTTCAGCCTCTAGACCTGTGAAGAAGTAGTTTTCTGTTCTTTCACGCTTCCCATCCATGTTATAGTTATAGCAGCATGAAGTACCAAAGATACATTTCTTCTGGACGGAAGAGCTCATGCACTCTATTTGAGACCTTCTTTTCTGTGACTAAATGGCAGGAAAAGTCTACTGAAAGAATGGAGAGAGAAAGCTAAAATTCACTCCTGCTTAAATAACAGAAAAAGAATTGGGTGCGAGTGTGATGATGATATTTATTGTCTGCTTCCTATCCTAATTATTGTCACTGGATTTCATAAGCTATCTTAATAGTAAAACTAGAATAAATCAAAGAGTTGTTTTCTGAGACTTGAAAACAAACACATCCAAACTCATGCTATTGATTTAAATAAGTATCTTACGAGCAATGTTACTGTTATTATGAATGTTACTGTAGCTATTGCTATTACTTTGAGAGGTAGACTGATACATTCTCAATAATGTCTTTATTTGGCTTTATACTGGCTCTATACTTGTGGTACACTTGCCAAGTTTTATAATAAGAAGACATCTGGACTAGGTAAATTTCACATAACTATGGGAGATTAGATTCTGGAGCTTAATCAGGCAAGTTTGATTCCTTTCAAAATGCTGCTTTACAACAATTTAGATTGTGGTGTATTTCATTTTATCAAATGCTTCACATAACCATGCTTCACTGAATATGAATATGCGATGGATGTGCAATTTAAAAACTCAAACTAAGATGAAGAAAGAGCAGTTGACACAATCTATCACCTTGCCCGAGTATAAGATTTGGTTTTAATTACACTAATTAGAAAATAGGCTCTAAAATCTTGTATAATTTTCAACAGGCTAGCAACTTAACATTTTATGTTTCATAATCAGTAACAGAACTGTGAAATTCTCCATTGGCACCATTACTAATTTGTACGCCTCATCCTTATAAACTTACGTTAGTTCTTATTTGTCAAAAAAACATTCACAGTTACTCTTTTTGTATGATCCTTAAGGATGGAAAGATTAATATCCAAAAGTGTCTCAACTGCTTTGTGCTCACACTGTAATAGACCAGAGAATTATGAAAGCAGTTACTTGCTCTTTAAGAATAATGCCACATGCAGTTCTGCACCCTACTTTGTATGGCCCTTCTAATGAGAGTCTGTCACTCCCACAAGATGGGTAAAACCATTGGATCAATGCAGACTCATAGGGACCCTATAGGACAGGGCAGAATTCCCCCCTTGTGTTCTGAGGCATTATATCGATACTGGAACAGACAGCTTCATCTTTGTCCTCTATGGTGCTGGTGTGCTTGAACATCCACCCTCTGGTTAGTAGTTCAATATGCAGCTCTGTCAACCAGCAGAGTTCCAATGCTTGGGCAGGGCTATGTCAAGATAAGGATCTTAGGATCTATCCAGGGTATTGTGTATCTTTCAAATAACATAAGGAAATATTTCCCTTGTTCAGCTGGGCACATGAAAAGAAGGTAAATGGACCACAATTCAGGAGTTTGATCCATTTTGCCATTTAGGTAGGTATAATATTAGTCCTCTTAGAAGTGGAAAGAGGCATCTTGGCTTGATCAAGAGAGAAATAATAGAAATTGGAACTTATTCTTTTACCCCAGGATCCCTTCACTGAACCTTCTCTGTCTAGAAGACAGAGAGCAGTGATACCAGTGGAGATGTGAGACAGTGAGGAGTAGCTTCAGAGAAACAGTCAAAGCAGAGGTTGGAGGAAGGACATGAGACAGAACAGTGGTAAAGCTGAGTGTCTATAGACTGAAAGACCAGTGGTCAGAGTGAGGCATACTTGGAAAACAGTTGGGAGGAGTCTACAAAGAAGCGGATTGAAGAAGTGGACCCTGAGTGCTTCTGGACCGGAATTATAGCTTGTAACTTCCATAGTTAACCCTAAAAAAATTGTGCCCATAACAAAGAATTCTCAAACTCAGCAGAGATGTAGAGATACTACAGGAGGATCATTTGGTATTAGAATTGATTTAACAAGGTTAAGAGTTGAAGGATGTCTGATCCTCTATCATTGGAATTAGACTTGCATGCCTGACACTGTTGATGCTATTTCTTTTCTCCCCTACTGAAATTATTATCAGTAATCAACAACCACCCCAAAGTAGTTTCTACATACATACTGTTTGCATCTTTCTTCTTGTTTGTATCCCCAATCAATACACATGGAAGCCACAACCAAGTGGTCTAGACCAGTGATTTTCAATCGTCCTAATGCTGCAACCCTTTAATGCAGTTCTTCATGTTGTGGTCACACCAACCATAAAATGATCTTCATTGCTACTTCATAGCTGTAATTTTGCTACTGTATGAATCAGGTAACCCCTGGGAAAAGGTCACATGACCCCCATGTGACTGGTAGACAATGAAGGAGAACGACCAAGAAGAATCGATGTGTTTGAATGATGGGGTTGGCTAAGACTAAAAGTAGGAGATAGGTCTTGTTCATCGTAACTCCATGCACCATAGCATGGTAGCTCCAAGAAGTATGGCTAGAGTGTCAGCCAAAAAGCATAGCATGACAGTCATGACATCCGAATTAAGCCTGGATTTGTTGCTGGATTTGAGCCAATAATCAATCCCAGGGAAGCAAACATGACATTAGTCTCAACAGTTGCTGTGGTGGTTGCTAGGTGCCCTATTGTTGTTGCTGTCAGGGATTGACAGGGTGGCTGTCACCATGGGCAGAAGATGGCTCGTGATCAAGCAGTGTTTTATTCCATTGTGCACAGGGCCAGTGAGTGGGAGCCCACTCTCCTGCACCTAGTCACAGCTAATCAAACACTTTCGAGTCTATTTCATGCCACAGGGGCCTTATAAGAGTGTAGCCCTGGAGGGCTTCCCAAGCTGTCATCTGTCCTAAAGCAGGCTGCCACGTCTTTCTTCAGAGAAAGGGGTAGCAGATTCGAACCGTCAGCAGCTATGAGTGTTAACCATCATGTCACTATGGTGCATGAAATTAGGGGCAACTAAGCCAACAATCATACTCAGTGCCATTGACTTGATTCCATCTCAAAGCAAAATGAGAGCACAGGGTATAACTATGCCCTTGGGTTGTTGAGGCTTTAAATCTGGAGGGAAGCACAAAACTTCATCTTTTTCCCACAGAGCAACTTGGAAGTTTTAAAAGGCTGATCTTACAATCTTTTGATCTAGTTCAATGCTGGACCCACTACACCACCAGGGCTTCTGGCGTTATGTCAGACACTTCAAAATCAAATGAATTAATCTGTGGCCTAGCTGTTTCTCACAAGATCTGATTTTGCCACTATGTGGGAGACAGCTATTTGAAAATTTCATTCCAATGATTCGTACTGAAAATCCAAGCAGTAAAATCATGGTAACTGGTATGATTAATCAATGAACTAACTGTATTTGCAGAATATCAGATAAGCTTCAAAGTAGTTCACACACATTTGTGAGTTAGGTATTATGAGTACTCTCACATGGAAGAGATAGAAAGAGCTTTATTTCATGCTGAAACATGGTGACCATGTGACTTGTATAAGAGCACATTAAAAAACAAACAAACAAAAAACACACTGCCCTGAACTAGTGAAAATGGAGGCATTCAATTGGGTAACGCTTTAAGTGTGATGACCTCACGCAAGGAAGGATACATTTTACTTGAGACCCTAGACAGAAGCTGACTCTGCTCATTAAGGGAGGTAAACTACAAATGTTCCCATGTGGCAGTGTAGCAGGAACTGCTGATTGTGACAGAGATGGTGACACACAATAAACACCTGCAGCTTGGTGAGGCCATTCTTAGCTTCCTAAAGAAATCAGACCTCGATCATTTGACAACGCTTATTGGAAGAAAGAAAAATCAACTGAAATTACAATTTTCTCTTGCTTTGTAGCCTTGATAGGGAATAATAACTGATATTGGCACACAAATCTTCTGTAAATAGTGTCATTGATGGTACTAATTTTTAAAGCCTTGTTGAGAAAGGGATATTTGGCCATTTTGGGACCTACATGTCACAATACCTGAATTATTCACTTACACCAAATAAATCCTTACATCGTAGATGCTATTTACACAAATGTCTCCTGGAATAATATTTTTTCTCAATACAACAAGTAGGGCATTGATATATTAAATATTTATCCTACTGACTGTTCAAAAATTCTTGGTATAACTGTCTTCCACTTCTTCAAACACCATGGATTTCTAGTCTTAAGGTCTCAGGTTGCAAGTGTGTTTGAGGTAGAATTTCATTGGCCTAGTGAAGTTTCCATATCCAATCCCTCTACTCTGACATGTGGAGTGTGTTGTGTATTTTGACAATTCATGATTCAATGCACCAGAGTTCTATGGCACTTGGCCTAGTTCCCCAGGATGTTTCCAGAAATGCATGCCACCATGGCTTCGTAGGTGCATATTACCAGGTATAGAGATTGATGGGTGCCAAGGAAACATGAAGCATCCTCTCTCAGTGTGTATCAGGAAGGTCACTTTGGTAGGAGTTGCCCACATCAACTGGGATCAAGTTTTCAAGGCAGGGAATGTTGACCACTGGGTGGCTGCCATGCAAGTTTATGAAGATTTCTGTTGGTATAAAACAAGGAATGACCAATTTCCAAGTTGGGGAATTTAGCTTATTTTTATTTAAAATATTGAAACTACTACAAAGATTCAAATCCCATGCAGAAAATATAGATGGATAGAATTATAGATAATATACAGTTTTGAATTTTAGACACTAGGACACTAAACTCAAAGTAATTGAATAAATAAGATTCCACAATATTAGTTATAGAGTGAGGACTTCCCTCTGGAAATTTACCTCTTGGTTTGCTCCTCCATATACGATAGACTGGTTTCCCCAGAAGAAAAAGTTACATGGATTTTAGGGTAAACAGCATGGAGGAATCAGCCACTGAAAAGAGGAATTCCATTTTCCCTCTGACTCATATCTGCATCCCTTTTCTTCTTCTTTGGATGTAACCTTTTCTCTTTTCTGATCGCATGTTTGACTCTTGCTTCTCTTCCCTTCCCTTGGTCAGGTTGGATGGCAATGAGCGATTCATGGTTCTAAGCCAGCTGTGCTGTTGCATGCAGTCCGCTCTCAAGCTCGCATTGTCCTTCACTTATAGAATGCCCTGACACTGACAAGCAGCATATTGCTTACTTTATTAAATCCTGAATAGATTTCAGGAATTGAATATATTTTAACTAGAGAACTGAGTACAATAAAAGGGAATGGTAGATCTGATGTGCCACTGAAGAATAAAATGGAAACACAATTATAAATTTCTAAAGTGTCTCAAATATAATAAAGAGACTCTGCCTCTTGACAATTTAATGATGTAGAGTAGAATAGCATGGGAGAATTGTCATTGGAAAATAGAAAATTAGAGTTTTATTTTAAAAATTGTGTGATCATGATTGTTATTCAGCTCTAAGAGACAAATTCTCAAGGTCTGTGTCATCCTGGAAGTTGCAAATACAGATATAAGAACATTTTTTTTGAATGCTGAACAATTTCTACCCTTAACAGTGGAATCTGTCAATATCTGGAAAATGATGAGAAAATATCTCTGGTACACATTTAGTTCATGCTTTTAACTATCAATTTCTCTGAAATTTCATTTCAAATTTTCTCAAGAGAGAGTCTACAATTCAATCATTCAATCATATTAAGAAGAGTTTTGCCATATCACAACAATCAATTTCAGAACATTTCCTTCTCAAACACATTGTTGTTAGTTCCCCATTCCCCCCACCTCCTCTACCATGCCCTTAGGTAATTACAAATTCTGTTATTATCTATACATATTTACCTAGCCAGGATTTCATAGACAGAGACTCATACAAAATACAAATAGGAAGCAAACAGTAATTTAAAACAACAGCAATGACTCCCCAAAACACCCTGCAAACCCTCAGTCAAAAAGAAAATGAAAAATATTAAAGACTGAAAAAGTTTAAATTAATCAAGAGAAAGAGCTAATGATAGGGTATAAGATTTTAACCTCTTTATAATGGCATTAATCAACTTTACAGTGTTCTTTGCCTAATAACAAGGCTATTCACATCTGTACTGTGTTCTCAGTGTATTTACTAGAGGCTTAATCCATGTGGAAATCCGGCAAATGAATTTTGGATTTTCACTGTCATCCATATCTGCAAACTGTATGTTCGTACTTTAAGTTGCGGTGCCTCTCCCTTCTTTGGGTTTTTGTTTTATTATTATGCACTCCCTGGATCACACAGTTGATGTACTTCTTCCATGTAGATATACTTGATGAAGCATCAAGTGGTTTTGTTGTTGTTGTTGTTGTTGTTGTTGTTGTTTTAAATCATCTTATTGGGGGCTCATAGAATTCTTATCCCAATCCCTCCATATATCCATTGTGACAAACACATTTGTACATTTGTTGCCATCATCATTCTCAAAATATTCTATTTCTACTTGAGGCCTTGGTAATGGCACCTCCCCACCCCTTCTTTTATGAATTCATGATAATTTATAGATTATCATTATTTTGTCGTATCTCACACTGTCCAATGTCTCCCTTCATTCATTTTCCTGTTGTCAAGCCCTCAGGGAGGGAGTTATATATAGATTCTTGTAGTCAGTTTCCCTGATCTACCTGACCTTCCCTCCACTCTCCCAGTATCACCTCTACCACCACTGGTCCTGATGTGTCCTCAATTCCGTGTGTTTTCAATTCCTATTGGTACCAATGTACAACCTCTGGAATAGCAGGATTTATAAGGTAGAATTGGAATCATGATAGTGTGGGGAAGGAAGGATTTAAGATCCAGAGGAAGCTGAGCCCTAGTGGCACAATGGTTGTGTGTGGGACTGTGGCCCACAGGGTTGGTGGTTCAAATCCAGCAGCATCTCTCCATGAGTAAGGCCGGGCTTCCTACGCCCACCAGACCAGTGATATGAAAAAAGATAGAAAGAGTGAGAGAGAGAAAGGAAAGAAGGAAAGAAAGAAAGAAAGAAAGAGAACCAGAGGAATGTTCTATGTTTCATCAGTGCTACGCTGCACCCTGACTGACTCATTTCCTCCCTGAGGCCCTTCTACAAGGGGGTGTTCAGTTGTTTACAGATTGTTTGGGTCCCTATGCCACATTCCCCCTCATTCACATTGGTATGATTTTATGTTCTTTGTTGCTTGATACCTGATCCCATTGACACCTTGTGATCTCACAGGCTGTTGTGCATCTTTCATGTGGGATTTGTTGTTTCTCAACTGTATCGATTCTTGTTTATCTTCATGTCTTTGAAAGCTCATAAAATATATCTTTTGATAGCCAGGCACCATCTGTTTTCTTCACCACATTTGCTAATGCACCCACTTGTATTCAGTGATCCTGTTGGGAAGGTAAGCATTATGGAATGCCTGTTTAATTGAACAAAGTGTTCTTGCATTGATGGAGTACTTAAGTGGAATCCCAATCTTCATCAGCTTCCTTAACTCTAAACCTATAAGTATATGCACATAGATCTATTCCCCCATTATAATATATAAATATATTTCTATATGGACATACATTTACATATGTATTTTGACCTCTATAACTGTCCGTTGTCTCCCAGTTATTTCCTCTATGTCCTTTTACTTTCCTCTTGTCCCACTATCATGCTCATCCTTCATTTGGGTTTGAGCAATTCCTCTCAGTTACATTGCCCTTGATCAATCTCTACCAGGCCTCTTACACCCTCAATGCCATGGATTTCACATCACTTGTTGTTTCCTTGTCTCTGGGTTTCTTTGTACTCACTTCCTTTCCCACCACCTCCCCTTCTCCCATGTTACCCCCAAAACTGTTGGGTCCAGTTGTTTTCTCCTCCAGATTGTTTATCCTGCCTATCTTAACTAGATAGTCCTGCAGAGATAATAATATGCAAAAAAAGCAAGAAAGAGCAAAACAAAGCAACAAAAGAAAACAAAACAGCAAAAACAAAAAAACCAACAACACAAAAAAGTCTGTAAATAGTTCAAGATCTGTTTGTTGTCCTTTAGGAGTGTTTTCATGTTGAGTGTGATGGGATACCATGCCCTGAGCCCAAAGTCTCTTTTTAGTATCCCTTTGGGTCTTTGCTTTGCTGCCCTTGCTGTTCCATTGCACATCCTTAGTGTTTTGCCTCGGTGTGGTGGGGGGGTCACATCAGGCACAATTCCCACATAGTCTCTCCAGTGTCGTTCCCCGTAGGGTTATGGGTCACTGAGGGGTGTTGTGTCTCACATTACGGCCAGCATGTGGTCCTCTCTGTGTATTGGCTGCTCTGAACAGGGATAATGCCCTTAAGACTTGGTGGCGCAGGATGTGCTCCACTCTCTCTTCCTCCCCCTCCATTTACATCTGTGTGCTCTGAGCAGACATGTCCCTCTCCCTGAGCTGTAGTTTTAGTGCTGTTCTCTGAAGTAAATTCTTTTGGGATCAGGGTGTGTGTCTGTGTAGTTGGGATTGAGGCTGGCTTTCTGAAAGTCAGACACTGTATTTTTTTTAACTGTACTGTGCTATAGTATTCATATCTTCAGCGTTCTCTTCATGAAGGTTAGAATCAAGGGAGGCCATATCATTAGAATGAATCATCCTTAAATTCAGTCAAGAATTTACTGTGAGTCCAAAATACATTCAAATATGTATGGTTTATACATGGTTCTGATTAAGTTTAGCGATATCATTATAATTTTATGATAGAGAACATTATAAACCATCTCCCAGGGACATAAGGTAATTCTGTTGAGAGTGTCATTAATTTAAATGTTGATACATTGAGGGATTAAAATGGATTACTTGAAACAAAATGTGTACAAAATTTATAATGTAAAACCCTGGATCTGATTTAGATAAGCGTTTACCTAAATCCCAATAAAAGGGTTTAAAAAAAAAAAAGAAAAGGAGTTTGTCAATGGAAAAGAATAATGCTTAATCTTTATGCCTTAAATATATGTTGCTTTGCAAATGTGCTTTTAAAAATCTACCTAAGAACAACTTTGTTTTCTTTTATTCTCTCTCTCTTTTAATGTCATATTTCCTTGAACTTTTTGAAATCTCATTGTAATTCATATATCCCTAGATTAGAAGTTTAAGATCATTGGAAGTGGACTAACTATATAGATGTTGGGTCATCAAGTTCTAAGTAGCATAACAAATTTTCCCTCCAAATGCTGCCCAGTTTCGAAATGAAAGCCCCATGTCCTGAGAATACTTCCCTTTTGGAGAATAGTTAGTCATGTTAACTCAACACTAAACTTTAGCTAAAGCAAAATATAGAACGTTGAGAAGACAGGAAAATCCTACACACACTTAAAAAGCACTACATTTAGGTTTTTACTAAATACTTCATGTGAACATACTTTATTGATTTCATATTAACACTGTTTTATATATATATATATATATATATATATCATCTCGGTTTACAAATGAGAGAATGTGAATGATGATGGAGAAAGTATTACCATATGTCAGAAAGCAGAGCCAGCATTCACACATAGTACTTTGGGTCCCACATAGAGTATAGTGTCCCTAGACATCAGAAACAGAAGGCAGAGCCTAGGTGTAGGCAGAGTTAGATATTAGAGAAATTTCTTGAAAGAGTCATTCTAGGTAAGCTTACTTGAAACTTCCTTCTCCTGGTTTACGGAGAAAGGATGGAGAGTTATCAAAAGTGATGTCATAAGTCTGATCATTCTTATTTTCCAAGCCTCAAAGTTTGGGAATGACCCAAGCCATTTGTCACTGCATCAGTTCTAGCTCAGAGTGACCCCATAGACTGCAGAATACAATGCATGCCATAAGGTCTTCATGAATGTAACCTTTTGGAAGCAGATCACCACACTTTTCTTTCAAGCTGTCTCTGGGTGAATTTTACATGCTTGCTTAACCCACTGTGCCACCCTCAGAAATTCCTTGGAGGTTATCAAACACCATGTAATACTATATGAATCTGGCTGTCACAATAAATGCAATGGACACATTTGAGGAATAATGCATTTTGGCTGAGACAAGAAGTGAAATGGAGACTTAGAAGATATTGTAACATTGGATAAGACAAGTTAGATGTAAACAGACAACTTTATATCTCAGTGAAGTCTCTCATGAGGATGTGAAACTGGACATATTCATTAATTTTTTTGTTACCTTGTTTGCTTGTTTTTTTCATTTCTTGTTTTTCTTGAAATTACGAATAATGATTTTTTTATCTTCTGTGTTTACTTTGAACATTTATTCAAATAATTTATAAAATATTTACCAGCACATCCATCCCTTGTTAGGCCTCAGCAAAAACACCTAGCAGTTCCTATGGTTTTATTAAGACAAATCATCACAGTTTGTTTAAAATTTAATGTAAACACAATCATGCAAATATGTGCCTGTAGTTACATACATGTAGGAGTCTTCAGGAAGGGAGAAAGGATTACCTCTGGGTTATTGAATATGCGTCTCTGTTGTTTTCTTTGAATGAGTTGGAAGGAAGAAAACCAAAGCAAATGAACACACTTTTGAAAAATTGTATTTTCTTAAAGAATTGAGCATTTCAAGCAAGAGCAGACAGGAGGCATCTGTTTTGTGACAATGTTCATGTGCATCAGTGGTATTTTCTTTGGGAGGTAATATGTAAATATTTTAATAAGAATTTTATTAATATTTGCATAACTATTTCAGTTGAGCTATTTCTGATGTTTTGTTTTGTTTCAGTTCAGATAAAGCCAAACCAAAGAGATTGCAGAATTTTGAATGTTTTCTTGTTTGGCCTTGGAGCCTAAACAGAATCTGCTTCAATTTCCAGCCAATGTACATCTCATGAGCAACCATCACCATACTGTCAGTGGAGGTTCAGGTGTTGCTGTGACATGAAATTGGTCTCAGCGGAGCTACCAGAGTATGATGGACTAGGATGAAAACTCTGATGACCTACATTCCAAAATAAACCAATGAAAACTCTACAGGTCAAAATAGTCCTATCCAAAACCAGTCTTGGAGTTGGTTCAGGATCTCGAAACGATTCATTCTGCTGTGCATTTTGTGAGTTGGGGGTCGGTGGGACACGAAAAGAGTGTGCCCCAGTTTGTCTTCCACAAATATATATGTTAGACCTCGGGCACTGCTTGCAACTAATGGTAAATGACTGCCAAGCTATCTCCCTGAAAAATCCAACCATACAGAGCAAGCAGACCCCATTGTTTCTCTCACAATGGATGGGGACTTATTCCCTGCTGTTAGGACAATGAATTAGTTCTCCTGAAAGCTTTGGCTGAACCAAGTCACCACCTCAAGGGAAATCAAGGTTAGACCACCATCCTGAATCTAGGATCCATCCATCTGTCACATGTGTGCCTCCCCATCCCTCTCTTCCCTATTGTGTGCATTCCCCTAGATCCATCCCTCTCTCCTTACTGTATTTCCTATAGTACAACCCCTTCTTGTGATGTATGTCTTTACCTGCATCCAGGGGACATGTCCCCCAAATATATATAAGTTTTGGTTAGAAATAAAGAGCTCTTGCCTCATCTCTGTCCCACTCTCACCTGCTCTCCCTCCCCTGTCCCCTCTCCCCATATCCAGGCTTGCCTCCCCATCTCTCTCCCCTGCCCTCTTGCATCCCATCTCCACATGTACCACCAAGAGGAGCTAAGGTGAGCATGCTATCATGAAATGTGTCTGCCTCTTCATTTTGCACTCTCATAGTTCTCTTTGACTTTACTCTATAGATACTTTAACCTTATAATTGTATGTATCAAACTCGTGATTATTTGGGGTGGGGCTTTACCCCAGAACAGTCATTTTCATTGACAGGTAGCAAAAATGAGAAAGAGGTGGCTATGGGAGATGTGACAGTGACTAGAGCCAGTGATTATTATTCTTGCATCATTGTATTTTACATACTGTTTTTGAGCAAATTTCTCCAAAAGTAATTATATTTACATTTTAAATAGTCAAAACAGGCAAGTATTCCATTTTGCATTTGAGTAATTTACACTACACAAAATATGAGGTTCCTTGGGACCCACTTTATATCTTCTCTTCTGTGATTCCTTGATATGTGTTATTCCCCAAATGTACCCATGATTTAGGTCAATTGATTATTGACACTGGATAGCTGAGTTCCTCAAGTGGGGAATTGATATAAGGAGAGGCTGTTTAGAATAAAGGCAATTCCATTACTCTGGATAGTTACAATTTTGTTTATAATTGTCCCCACTGGGAACTCATGAAATTGTTAGACAAAAGAATATTAAAAGGCTTTGGATATTCTTGTATTATAAAAGAAAATTTTAATTGGGCAAATTTCTTTCACAAAAGAGACTGCTTGCTTGCATTATGGATCTGTGAAAAAGTAGTTTTGTCTCTCCCTTTCATGTACCCCTTTACCTTCTTCTTCACTGTAGTTCGACTACATTAGAGCCATGAGTATTGTTAGGTAATTGTAATTCACATAGCGGGTGCATTTTCTTCCATGCACACAACCCTTTAATTATAACATGTGGGATTACTGACCTTCAGTATTAACAACAACTAACATTTGCCCAATGTTTTCTGATTTACAATGCATATTCATTTCCATCCACTTCCCTAATCCTCTCCAATAATCTGTGTTAAATATCAACGTGTTCATTTTACAAGCAAAGAAAACGAGGCTCAGGAGTTAAGAGACCTGCACAGGGCCAGAGGCAATAAAGAGAGAGCACGCACTGGAACCTAAGTCAGCAATATCCCAAAGTCCACATTGTTTTCATAGGAACCACAGGAAAATTATGGTCCTATGAAGGCAAATAGTATTTTGGTAGGGAATTAAGTCAATTCCTTTCTCACAGTTCTGGAAAGAAAGCATACACACCAACCAACTGAGGCTGTTCTGGATGACAGTACCTATTCTTGTAGCACTGTGGCCTGGATGTTATACAGCTAAATGCTCACCTCCAACCAACCAGGACCTTTGATTCCATTATGCCTTACTCATATTACTAGGTCCTGGGTGGCACCAATTGCCAAGTGCTTGGCTGCTGTAATCTTGGGGAGGGCAGTGCACCTAACCTTCTCTGATGTCACAAGTGAGACGGCAAATCAAATGTACAAACAGCCTGCCTATGTCTGATTCCTTGGAACCCAGCTGAAATAGGCCTCCCCCCTCTTTCCTCCATGCCAGTTCAGACAACTGGATTCAGTGATTCATTGCAATGACCACACAGAACACAGACAATATACAGAATGAGAGGCTTTATTTGGGAAGGTCACATTTGCAACTCAGCCTCAGAAATGCTCACAATCTAGTTAGCATTGTCTTTGACTTTTTGTCAGGAGAGGCCTCCTTCTTACTCATACCCATACACTGGCTACTCACACTCATGTACCTCTTTTCTGCTTGGACGAATGTCACCAACATCTTCTTGGTGTGATCATGGTCTCTCGAAAGTGCACACCATCATTCAGAATTCTCAGCCCAAGAGTGTTTAGCTGTAATTCTGTGGATCAGCAAATCTAGGCATGTTTTGAGGCACCTCCCTTTCCTACCTAAAGGCACTCATCTCTCTTGGTCCAGGGACCTGGTAAGTCACTCCTTTGCTTTCTTGGTTTTATGACTGTCAGTCTTCTGCCCCTCCTCTGCCATTTCCTTGAGGTTACAATTGTCTATACCTGGGTATTGAGATTACCTAGGATATCAAGAGCCAAAAAATCTGTTCCACTCCTGGCAAGTCTTTCTTGATGGTCACGGACACCATCCTTATTTCTGAGGAGGTTTATTTTATACCCAGCAAGATGGTAAAACTAACAGTTCTTCACAATAAAGTTCTAAGATTTTACAACCACAAGAAATGCTGTAAACAACCCGCCACAGTGGAGTCATACCATCTTCTTTTCCCACATTCTCTCATTCAGGTACGTGTCACTTGGTGACTATACCTGGCAGTGCCATAAGGAATAGTACATCACACCACAGGAATCACCCAAAATTTGACTGTGCATGTCAACCCAGAAGTAACTTAGAAAAAATGCTCTGGTGACTTATTTGCAAAAAAACAAAAAACACAAAACACACAAACCCATCTGGAATAGAGTTCTACACTTAGACATGTGGAGATATCTTGAGTTCGAATCTACCCAACAGCAACCCTGTGTTGTAGCTATTATTATTGATATTATCACAATAGTTATTATTCTATGTGGACACAAGGGTATAAGCTAAATTTCTCCTCCAAATCATCAGGTACCACAAAGAGTGTGTTTCACCTCTGTGATTGACAGGCAGAGAAAACCTGTGAAACAAGTGCGCCTACCCTACTCAATCATGCTGTTTCAAATCGCTGAGCTCACGCTCAGCACACAGTAGCTTCTAGCAGTTCCCAGGAACAAAACAGTAATCCTGAATGTTATAAATAGGTTGTTTGGTCAAAATATTGACAACCTAATTGAAAAATATATATCCTACTGTTTCACTGTTTGCTAGCCAGTGAAATGAGACAGATACCCCAAGGAATCACAGAAGGCTTCATATGACCTGCCACTTTGACTTATGTAAGTGCATTACCCCTGCAAATGAAGGACCTTGCTTATTTTTAGTTTCTTATTTTCCCCCATCAACTTAGGACTGTGAGCCAACTGTAAACAGCAAATGTTGAAAAGAGAAAAAAATCTTGCTAAAACTTTCTCAGCTCAAGTCTTTATCTGGGCTCTTTTTAAAGAGACAGAAAAGGGAATTTTTAATGAATCTTTATGCTATAGCAAATCCACAAATTAAAGTGTGATTTTTCCTTGTTGAAGGAATTAAAGCATTCAAGCTGCTGGTGAACAAATGTAATATTGTTTAAAGGGATTGGGTTCTTGAGTGTGCCAGATGGATTCCTCTGGAGAAGCGAAACCAATAGCCCTCTCATGCGCATGTACAAGGAAAGAGATTTGGATCAAGAAAGGACTCACACAGTTGTACATGTGAGGAATTCCAGTCTGGTTAAAGTCCGTTGGTCAGATGTAAGCTGGAGGGTTCTTCTGCATCCTGTCTCTGCAAGGGTTGATTAATGTGAACCAGGAAGATGAAGCAGAAAGACTCTAGGACGATGCATTCAGAGCTAACTGGATCCAAGAGCAGCAGTTTACTGATGGCTCCTGGGACCAGCAGGCAATATAAGAGAAAGCCTATGCTGACTTCCAACCCAGCAGCAAAAGCGAGCTAGTTTCTGCACGCTGTTAGACTAAAATAAGAGTGAGTCACCCCCTTAATGTCAGCCCCCCTCAATTGTATTCAGGTTATGACCAGGTGAAGTGTTTGGCTACTTCACAGAAGACCCATCATGGAGTGAACTGGAAGTAGATTATAACTTGTAATTCCTTCCATTTTGTGGTGAAGCAATTACAACACTCCTAGTAGTTCATCTAGCCCAATATCTCTCAGACTCAGGAGCAACTGAGGGCTTAGCCATTTGCACCTGAGCTCCTTCTAAACCTTTAATTTGTATATAACTAACACCAGACCATATGTATAGATACAGAGGTTCACACATATGCATACATAGATGTGTGCTATGTGGCTTCTGTGTGTGTGTGTGCGCGTGTCATACGATATTGTTTCCTAAGTCAATAATCTTCAGTCCCTTTGAAGCCTATCTTTTAATTCCTTTTACCCCCAAACTGCTTGCTCATGTTCTTCAGTAAAGATTGGTGAAAACAACCGCCAGATCTACTGTTATCAAGGGCTTAGTCCTTGATTCTGAGTCATACTGGGCCTATCAGAGACTACTCAGGCTGCAATTCTTCATGGGAGCAGATAGCTTCATCTTACTTCTGAGGAATGCCTAGTGGATTTGAACTGAAACCTTGCTGATTAACACTCTTATGATTGCCCGAAGGTGCCACCAGAATTTTTTTCCAGAAAACTATAGTTTGCAAAATATTCACTCTTCTATCTTTAGAGATTTCGGAGGGAAATAATACACTTCATTGCAACTACCTAAAATAAATGAACAGGAAAGCTTCCCTGAACAAAGGGAAGAGATTACATTTCAAGATAATTTTGTGAAAGTCCCGTCTACCCACTCATGTTTGTATCATCCTGACAAGAACTTGGTCACGTGCCCCTTACCTGCAGCATAGGGGATAGATGATGTGGTCCCTCATAGCAAAAATTTGGCAAGCCTCCTTTTCTTGGTCTCTGTAATAGCCACATGCACCATCAACTGTGGAGGTCCTTGGAGAGTTTCTATTCTCATTTCTTCCTTCTGAAGAAACTGATATCTAAGTATTTGGAACCTCTTTGGCATACCTCATGTGCACATTTCACTTGGCCAAATTGATCCATACATTGACAGATCCATTCATAAATAGAGAGTGGAGAGGAGAGGATTAAGACCCACAATCAGACCCATAAAAACCTAATGACATAATGGTTCAGGCAATAGGGTCACTCTGAGTCAGAATTCAATAAATGATTTTTTTTAATTGTAAGGGATACCAAAATATATTACCATAGTGTCAAATTCAACCCATGACAATAGCAGTTGTCATTGAATAAAACTGGCTGATAGGGTCTTCTTGGCTGTAATCTTTACAAATGCAGGTGATCAGATATTTTTTTGGTAGCATCACTGGATGGGTTTGAACCGCTACCCTTTAGGCTAGTAGTCAAGCACAAAGTATTTGTTCTGCAAGTGATCTTCATGTGAGGGGTATTACTAAGTCCATTTATTTGAGCAACTGTCTTAGTGAATTTTCTGAATTCAAAAGGCTTGAGAATAACATAACTAGAATTGGAAATAGTCTTAATGAATCCACAATCCATGCTGCTCTATTAATATTTCTTAATCTACTTTCAAAGACATTATCCACAAAGCATTTGAAAAAATCAAAGACTACTGAAAATGGGCTGTGAATTCCAAAACATACTGTAATGTTCTTTACTTGAATGTCTTTTAAATCTCAATGAGGCCTTAGAACTAGACTTTGATGCCAGTTTTGTCCAGCTATACAACCTGTGCTCTTTTTCATAAAAGGTATTTATACTGATATGGCAAAAATGAGTAAAAGCAAAAGACCTGCTTTTTGATGATAATGCTCTCAGGATGTTCCGTTAAGCTCTAGAAACTCTGGTGGCAGTGAGATTAAAACTCTTAGCTGAAAACGGAGAGGTCAACTGTTCAAATCCAACAGTTGTTTCATGTGGACAAAGATGTAGCCATCTATAGCCACAAATTCTAAAGTATAGGCAAGCCAGTGGGACAGTTTCTCTATCCCAATAAGTCTGTTCTCCTGGGACAGTTCAACTGTTGGAAATGACACAATGGCAATGAGCTAAGTTATTTTCTTCCATGCCCCCACCCACATCCCCACTCCCACCCTGCAATAGCTTCTATCAGGAAACTTGTGTCAGGGTTGTATCCTTTCTTTACATACATTAAATCTGTATGCTAACCAAATCATCTGAGAACCTAAGTGATAGTGGAGAATACGACATCAGAATTGGAGGGTGACTCACTAAGACATGATAGGCACACATGTAACCTTGCTGGCTTAAAGTCAAGAGGACACAGAACACTTTCTCATGAAGATCAAAGGGTAGAGCCTTCATTATGGATTGCACCTCAAGATAAAACCAAAAATGAAACCAAACTTACTGCCCCATCTTTGAGTCAATTCTCTCACATATCAAGCTCATTGATGCCATTTTTGTCCAGCTATACAACCTGGGCTCTTTTTCGTAAATGGTAGAACTTCTCTCTAAAGGTTTTGAGGCTGAATATCTTTAAAAGTGTGGAAATCATTATCTTTATCTGAAGTAGTAATTAGTGAGTCTGAACTGCTGACCTTGCAGATAGTAACCTGACTGTACTCTTAAGAAACTGTACTCTTGCCGGACTTTTCCTCACATAAAGCAAAGATCATCACAGTAGGACCAGTAAACACCACAATAAGTGGAGAAAGGTTAAAGATGTCAAGAATTGCATTTTCATTGGATCCACAGTCAACACCCTGCAAGTGAAGAAATCAGGTGAGTTTATAAAAAGGAATACCAGGATCCCCCTGGCCCAAACCCTGCTATTTCAGTTGCCTCTGCAAGTGAATGTGGGACAATAGTCCTGCAAGACAAAAGAAGAATTAAAGTGTTGGCAAAGAATAGGAATATGTCATCCACTTCCAGAAGAACATACATGTCTCTCTTAGAAGAAGTACAGTCAGAAGAGAACTTGAATGCAAGGAGGTGATATTCCACCTTATGCACTTTGGCCACATTCATGCTACCAAGAGTGTTATCATTCTTGGTTAAGTATAGGGCCAATTAAACAGAGAGGAACCCTCAAAAAGAAATATTGACACTGTATGTCGAAAATAGGAAAAATGGGTACATACATCATTGAACATTCATCAGAGTCTTGATGCCAGGTCCTTATAAAAAGAAAGTGTACAAATATTAATTTCTATACAGAAAAATATATTTCAGCATCAGGAATAAGAGAGAGCAATCAATTTAAGATGAACGCCCACAAAGCTCAATTCTGCCAGTGAATAATCAGAGTCAGTCTTCTCTGTTCCCACATAGAATGATAGAATCATTAGATGGATACATTTTGATTTCCTCCCTCTCAAATATTGAGTCAAACTAGGTCTTCTCCATGATATGGTAAAGGGAGGGAACTCTCACAGGTTATCCAGTACCATCTCTTTCTTTAGCTTGGGAGATAAGATAGCTTCCAATTGGAGTGCTTGCACTCTCACAATTCTTCCCACAACAGCAGAGTTTAAAAGACTGAATCCAATTCTGTTCTTTTCCTCAACCCCCCCCCCCTTTGATTTTCTAGTACTGGAAAAATGCATCTGGACTACTTGCAACGTCCACGGTGTTGGACAATCTGGCCTGATCTTTTCGTCTTCACCTCTAAATCCCACCTGCTTCTCATGCTCCAGGACAGTGAACATCGTCCTTACCCTGAACACCAATTCGCTCCTCCCTCAGAAACTTTCCATCTTCACTGACAGTTGTGGTCTCTTTGGTTCTCACCAAGACTGGCACCGCAGACTGAGTTCTCGGTCTTCAAACTTGTCATTCCTGTCATCCTGGTCACCTCCCACCCCCCTTTCTTTGAAATCTGCTTGTCCTGAGTAATGTTCCTTTTAGTACTTATCCTTATTACTTTTTACTATTAAAATTTTGTTTTCTGATTGTTTCGGTGTATACTCTCGTGGCAAAAACTATAGAAATCAATACCTACCAAGTTCCAATATAAAGAGCTAAAAGTCATTTTTCCTTGGAGTATTTTTGTTGCAAATTTTTAATCCCAATCAAGATTTGGCTTAATAATATAGCTATATAGAATACAAGGTGCTCCATGTGAGAAAGATGAGGCTGCCTGCCTCTGTAAACATTCACGTTCCCAGGGAAGATATTCCACTCTATGCTTAACTCCAATAGTCATTGTGTGTTAAAATCAGCTTGATGACTGTGGAGATACTTATAATATACTCCTCTGTACAGATAGTCCTTGATGTATGAAGCTGGACTTGCCTACAATCTATAGTTACAAACCAGTCCCCATAAAAGCTATTATAATAAAAAATGTGAGGTATATAAAATGCTTCATAAAATAAAAAATGTGTTAGTGTATTTAGAAGTTTGTCTTTAGTATCTATTTTTTAACAGTAGAGTTTTTTAATTGATGGGAGACTGTTGTTTTGAGCACAGGAAAGTACACTCTATCCCACAACGAACATTTGAGTTAATGATGTTGTTAGAAGGGAAATGTGTCTGTTCTGACTTACTTATAAACTTCACGTAAAGACAGATTGGAGAATGGATCTCACCCGTAATCCAGGGACAGCTTGTTATCTTAGGCTCTATTTTTCCCAATCTATAGTCGCATTTCTTGTGCCATTCAATATTCTCATATAACTAATGATTGTTCATCCTAATTTTGGTCAAGCTCACTTGCTAACATGCCATTAGTAGAATTATTGGGGGGCTTTTTGTTTGTTTTTTGGTCATCACTGCCCTCTGGTGGTGGGAGTAGGAGGCCCAGCCTTTGCTCCTGTGCAACCGCCGCTGGAATTAACCTCCATCCCAGTGGGTTCGCCACCAGAGCTCAGCCCAGGATTATTGTTTTAATTAACACTATTAGCCATAAATATTGACTGATATTTATCATCTTACCCTCAGTGGGTAGATGGGGATTTCCTAAAAGGACGATTGCTAGTTCAAGACATTTGAACACGGTGAAGACTTTTAATTCATGCTTCCAATCATCTTTCCACACGCAACACATCCATGTTCCCTCCCACTATGATGGCACGAAATGAACAAGGGTGACACATGCACAACCAAATGAAAATAAGTAAAGAATAAATGGTGACTAATTTGAGAACTGATTCAATGTCCTGGTGTACTGTGACTCACTGGAATGTTTGTCACTTGCTCTTTGTAAATGGGCCTTTTTACCTCTGATAATGAGCAAAACATGGAACTAAGAAATTTCTCAAGAACTGAATTTACACATCAACCCAGTGCTGTGCTTTGTCTTAATTATTAAGACACAGTTTCTAAAGAAAACATTGAAACTACCACAGTGTCACCTGGTGACACTAATGATGAAATCCACATTCAACCAAATCTGTGGCTTTTATTTTATTTTATTTTTTGGTACATGAATTTAAGAAGTATTCTTAATAAACAGTGTAATAAAATTTTGGCAAAGTTAAATTCTCAGTTTAATTCAAAGTTTAGTTCTTTAGAGTTAATAAGATCGTAAGTCATAATTAGACCATCTTGGTTCTCTGGTGTCTCTTAACCAATATTGTAAGGTTTTCTTCTTTATTGATTTATATTTTCATCCTTTAATTAGGGGCTCACACAACTGAACAAATGTTCAAATGTGCTTGAAACAATGGCTGGATGCATGGATTGTGGCTTGTGGCTTTTATTATCTTGGAAGAGATAAGAAAGAGCTGTCAATCCAGTTTGACAAATGCAGCAATTGGAAACCCAATGCAGCCTACTCAGAGACAAAATGGCTACCATGAGTTAGAGCTGACTTGAGGACAACCATTTACTGCTTACAGATAATCTGATGATTAGCAGCATATTTTTTCCAGTGGCTTAAGACTTAATCATTTTGTGTGTTGACACACTTTGAATATTGCTGTGAATTTTCCTGTGGGCATTATTCAAAGCTAACATTTAACTAGTGTGTAGGGCATAACATGATAGCACATGTAGCGATACACTTCTGTCCCTATATGCCACACCTGTGCACACCCAGGAACTGGTCAAATCCACTAGATCAGATACCAAGCAGCTAAGTGACTATTGATATTATTTTTTGTTATTTTAATAAGGTAAGAAAACATGTTTTTCTGTCCATCTATCCGTACCTTAACTTTCCTCAACTTGGCATGGCCATTTTAAAATGATGGCAACATGTACTAGAACTTATGTAAACAGGTAAATAAGAAAACAATGTATTTCAATCAAAGAGAAGTAAAAAGTACCTCCATTGTGGAAAGGATAACAATATATATAGAAAATATCATGGAATCAAAGATAAAGCTATCACTGTGGCTGGGTGCTACAGAGTAATTTCCTGCTCATGACCTGGTCTAGTCCTACATCATCCTAAGAATTCTTATGTTTGGCCCATTGTTGCAGTCAATCTGTGAATCCATCTTGTTGAAAACTATCATCTTTTTTCTTGGCCTTCTCTTTGCCAACCACGACGAATAGGACTACCACAGCGGATAAGCTCAAAAGCAATGGTGGCTTTTGTCAGAAAAACAGAGAAAGGAAAGTCCTGATAAAGATGTGGAGAAAGTGTAACCTCCCTCCAGAGTGAGGGAAGGTATCATGGTATCACTGCTGTGTAAACAGAGTTCCATGTTTCCTCAAACATTTAAGTACAGAATTGTCATATGAGTCAGAAATCTCACTCTTCGTGTTGGAAAGCAGGGGTTTCAGGATGTAGACAAAGCACAGAATGAATACGAAAAAAAAAAACACAGATAAAGAAGTCATAGGAGAATAACAAAAGTGGTCAACAGACTGCCATGGTGACATGGCCATCCCTTAAAAGATCCAGGTCTGTCTCCAGTGTTTCATTTCCTGGGTCAACTCTCTTTCTCTGACATTGAGTCTCATCTAACTCCCCATCCCCCCCAACACACACACACACACACACACACACTACCTCATCTGTCTAACCACTGCGGATGAGTCAACACTTGCTCCTCTCTCTCGCACTCTTTATTGTCCTAATGAACATAGTTTTCCGTTGCTCACAGTAAACGTTCTTAGGCTTCCTTGCTGATCATCAAATTTTCATCCAGCATTTGGTAGCTCAAGGCAGAAAACTTCTTTTGTTTTCAAATACAAAGGATTTCATTGGAGACTAGCAATAATAAAAAGACACTGTAAAAGTATTGAGGAAATTTTTTGCACCCTACATAATTATTAGAAGAAATAGAAAAAGACAGGATAGAGTTATGGATTGGATCTACAACTTGGTACCTTTTTCTTTTTTTAATTTTTTGGGTACTCTTACAATTCTTATCACAGTGCATACATATATCCCTCGGTCAAACACACCTGTACATATGTTGTCATCTTTTCCAAAATATTTTCTTTCTACTCGAACCCTTGGTATCAGCTCTTCATTTTTTCCCTCCCTTCTGTTGTCCCCCTGATAAGTTATGTACATTTTTTTGTCTTAGACCTAGAGGTCTACCATCACCCAATTTTCTGCAGACCATCTTCCTGGAAGTCAATAAAGGGAGCAGCAAGTCTAGGAGGGTAAGGAGACTCGGGGAAACAATGGAGAACCAATCACAACTTCTCGGTTGCTGAGCACCCTTGCTTACATTAGAGTTTCCATACCATTTTACCTTCCCGAGATGTTGCCATGTGTGCAATGTAGGTATTGAGCTGCAGCAAGGTTCTCAACCAAAATGTCTTAAGTTTTAAGAGGCTTCACAATGAGCCATTAATTTGAGGAGGGGGTTGTTGAAGTGGTTTCATGTATGATCACATAAACTCGACAATGATTTTTTAAAAGACAGCAATGGTTTTGGAATTCTCTATGCTAGAGATCTCACGAAATCCAAAGCTTTGGTTACATCTTCTGTAGTCCATGCCTCATTATACATAGTAGTAGCTATTCCTCAGTGCACTATCATACTTTGTTTGTTAGACTCATGTCTACAATATACATAAGAAAGGGAGAAAAATAAATTTCATGCAGGAGATATATAGCCTAACAAATGGTTATGTGTCACTTCATGGTCATAATATAATCTATGAAATAGGACATTAAATGAAAGGCAAAGGCTTCATTTTAATGCAGCCACTTCCTTAAATTAGGAATAAGTCTGTTCCTAAAACAAACTTTGCATCAGATTTACATGTAAGTCAGGCAGTTAGTTTAGTGCCTACCTAAATTCAATTGGTCAAATGTTCATCCTACTAAAAATATATATCTTAAATGCATTAAATATCTTTAAAAAATACTTCCAGAAGATCTGTATGTACTGTCACAATTTATCCTTTCTTTTAAGTAATATTTCTAAGTTGTTTTCACAGATCCCTTTAAAAAATTCCTTCCACAGAAAGTGCTGTGTAGTGGAATGGTTTTTATAGAGTGTTAAATAATTGTCTTCTTTTGGAATTACTAGAAAAATAATATTGAGTTGGTTCCATCAGAACAAAACCAACTTTAAAATGAACAGTGAACATAAAGCCTTTAAAATAGACTTCAGTGACCCCAATCGAAAAATACAATTTAACTATTTCAAGTCATGATTAATTCAGTGGCCTTACAGTTGATATTGGCCCTTGATGATACGCGATACATCAGAGTAGAACTGTTTTCGGTAGAGTTTTCTTTTTTTTGTTTGTTTTTTTTTCGGGGGTGGGGCATCACTGCTCTCCGGTGGTGGGAGTAGAAGGCCCAGCCCCACTGCTAGAATTGAACCTCCATCCCAGTGGGCCGCAGTCCCGCGCACAACCACTACGCCACCGGGGCTGAGCCCTTCGGTAGAGTTTTCAATGGCTCATTTTCCAGAAGCCGATCACAACTATATCTAGGGGAATCTGAACCTCTGATCATTTGACAAACAGCTGATTATGATAATCATTTATACCACACAGTAATAACAAGTCATATTTCATGCAGATGGCCTCTCTTCTTTTCTTTCCACCCTGTATCATGGATGACTTATGAAATTACCAGTGTCATCTTAGTCCATAAAGAAGAGCCATTCACTTCTCCATCATTCTTTTTGTTACAATCGGCTATAAACCCACTTCCACATAGGAAAACAAGAGCAGTACAAAGGGACTTCCCCTTTAACAGAATATGCCAGCCTAACATCAAAGGAATAAAATGCAATTATGCTCTTGTTTTTTAGTTGAATAGTTGTATTTATTTAAGTTTTATTTTCATTGGTCTAATTCTTTTAATATTAGCATTTTAGATTTAGATTTAAAACTGTTATGTTAAATATTATTTTTCCTGAACTCCTTAAGAGAATCTTAAAGGTGATGAAAACAATCATATTAAGCACTTAGGCATTATTTTAGATAAGTCATATAGGATATTGTGCTGTTTATTATTTAAGCATTTTTATCTCAAAGGGTTTTCCAAAGGTACTTTGCCCTTGGGTGCTACAACATTTCTTTTAATAACCCTCATCCTTGGTCTCAAATGATTCCGCCTGTTAAGTGGGCATTCAAACACTATGTCCAATCCATTTGTAAAATCTTTATTAAGTTTAACAGAAAAATCTCATAAGTTTGGCTTGGTTAATCTATCAATTTAAGGCTCATTAAGATAAGGAATGACAAAGCTCAAACTGAATGCCTCTCGTTTCTTTGAAAATACTTATAAAACCAAGCACTCAGCTATTTCCTCATTGTATGCTTTGGAAATGTCAAGCAAGTTTGAACTGTCAGAGCCATCAAAAATACTGCTGAAACAGCGGGGGACACAATGACTATCTAGGGAAAACACAGTAAACTGTAGGACCCAGGATGCGCTTTCTCCCATAGGAAGGGGAGTAAATTTCACTAAGGCAATAATGAAGCACCAACTTCCTTTATGTCAGATATCTGAGTTGTAGGATGACATGATCTGTCAAAATAAACTTCTGGAATAACACATCAACAATGACCTCGCCTGACTCCAGAACTTCCAGGTTTCCACCATATCCTGTCTATATCTGATATTTGTACTTGCCACACAACCCCACAAAGCCTCTTCTTACCTATATCTCTGACTACTCAATTGTATTTGGAGGAAGAACTGCCATAGGGTGGTTAAAAAAAGGGAGGACCACACCTGGAGGAAATGTGTTCTGATATTGTGCTAAGTAATCTCAGAAATCTACAGATTCTCTGAATGTCTTCTTTAAAATTTTTTAGAAATCAGATTCATATGCATAGTCTTAGACACTAAATTCCTTTTATGGACAGTTGGGACTTGATCCTACTCAAGGTAGAATATGTATTCCCAAGCCATGGTCTTTTCAATTGGAATTGAAGAAGAAATAAAGGTGAAGAATCCATGCATTTGCATTGTGATGATGTCAAAGAATATTGAGAGTACCATGAACTGTCCAAAGGACCAATACTTGTACCTTGAGAAGAGTATAGCTAGACTGCTCCTTAGAGACATGAATGATGATATATCATCTTAAATAGTGTGGATATGTTATCAGGAAAGGCCATTCCCTGGAGATGGCCACAATGTTTGGCAACAGATGGGCAGGAAAAAGAGGAATGTCTCCAACAAGATGGCCTGACACAGTGGGTGCAGCAATGCGCTCAGCAAAAGGGAACAATTGTGCATATGGGATAAGGCTGCGCAGTGCTTCTTTCTGTTATGCATAGGTTTACTGTGGGTCAGAACGGATTCTGGCACCTAGCAAGACAGCCATGAAAAAGAGAGGTGGCTGCATTGGTCAATGATTCCTATTCTTCATTGGTTGAGGAAGGTCACTATCTACAGCAGTTTCCTTATCCTTTGGGTCTGTCTGATAAATCAGGGGAATGAACACCCATCAACTTAGGGAGAAGTCTCCAGTAGAAAAGCAGCGGGAATGGCAGAGAGTCTGCCTGCAGCACTTGAAGTCCATGGGATCTCTTCGCCACAGCGGCAGCTAAACTCAAAGGAGAGTTGGTGAGAATTAACATAGGTCACCGAATCTGGCTGTTATAGTGTCTTACTACTAAAGCCATTGTAAGGCTTAGCCCCTGAGCTTCCATGTACCACCAGCATGAGAATTCAGATTCATGTGCTCCAACTGCTTCATTCAAAGCATAACAGAGCACTTTCTCAGTAAAAATGCATAGATGCTACCGTTTTAGTGTTGGGGTTGAAACATGGCTTTACATCCCTTCTGATCCTTCAGATGACAAATATCAGTTACTATTCTTCCCTATCTCCTGCTAGTCTCTTTAAAGCCATTCTTTCTTTTTAATCTCTAGCTAAACTGATCTATTATAAACACACAGTTTTTCTCCTAGACAAAATTTATGGATTAAGTATCTTCCTAGTCAATGAACTTTGGGTCTCTTGAGATGCCTTGGAGAGGAAGAGAGTGGACAGTTACAAGCAGCTTTATATCTGTCTGTATGTAAGCTTATAATTTTACTCTGTTCTATAGAATAGTTTGTTCAAAACTCTCCCAAGGCTCCTTTTACTAACTTCAAACTACTGTTACAGTGCCGTCAAGGTCACGGATTATGCTTAACAAGTTCAATGGGTATTTTTAAGTTCCGGTCTTGGTAAATAGTTGGCTTACTTTAAAACAGTTGGCCGCCCTGTTTAAATATTCTAGTCACTGCTCATGCCATTGTGCCTGAGACTCTTACTCCCTTTCTTCCTACTCTCTTTGTTTCCTTTCAGATTTCTCTTCTTCGCATCCCTTTTAAACTGAGCATGCACCAGGTTTCCATCTTGTTTCTCAGGTGTTCATTAGGACGAGTTTCCTGGCCAGCCTGGTGAAAGAACAGGTCATCTGGTTTTCAGAATATGCAGACATTTCATTTAATACGCTGCTGTATTCCTACTTGATAGAAAACACCAAGAGGTGGAATGATTGCCCTACAAGTAGTGTCTTTCCATGTCATCAAACCAAGTGCACTGCCAAGTAGTGGACTCTGACTCATTGCAACTGTATATGACAGAAGGCCTGAGCATTTCTGGGGCTCTGACACTTTTCAGGAGCAGAAAACCTCGTCTTTCCCCCAGAGAGAGACTGGTGGGTGAAGAGGACTGAACTGTGGTCAGCAGCTCCATGTGGAGCCCACTACACCACCAGGACTCCCATGTCCACCCAGAAATAAAACAGAATGGCCAGCTAGTCGATGTTGACACCCTGTAGCCTTGTAGGACAGAGTAGACCTCCCCCTGTGGGTTTCCAAGGCCTGAACTCTTTATGGGAAAATAAAGCTTTGTCTTTCTCCCACTGAGTGGGCTGGTGGTTTCAAAATGTTGACATTGGGGTTAGCAGTCCAACGTGTAACCACTACGCCCCCATGGCTTGTCTCCCCATGGATGGCTTCTTTAATTCACGTGTGGTCCTGGAGACAATGGAATCTGCCACAGGATGATTCGGACTCTCTACTTCTTGTGAAAAATTAGAAAACTTGTCCAGCACCCATGCTTGTGACACCTATCTGATGGCTCTCAACACTCACTACACTCTGCTCCTGGGTCCATGCTAAGTCATAGAGACCCAGCAGATTCGAGTAGAGCTGCTTGAGTGAGTTTCTGGCAATGGAACTCTTTACAGTAGTAGGAAGGCCTGTCTTTATCCTTCAGAGCTGCTGGTGGTTTCAAACTGTTGACCTCAGGGATTTCAGCCCAAGAAGTAAACACTGTGCCACAGGGACGCCTTATCTGTTGATGCCGCTTCATTATTAGAGGAGTTGTGTTGTGGTTGTCAGGTGCATCAAGTTGGCTTTGATTCACAGTGACCCCACAGAATGAAATACTACAGGGCCCCTGTGCTGTCCCCTAAGTTTTCCTAAACCTGAGCCCATTGAAGCAACCACTGTATGAATCTGTTTCTTTGAGGGCCTTCTTCATTCCCACTTTCCCAAAGATGATGTTCTTTTCCAGGGACAGATCTTTCCTGACAATGTGTAAAAAGTATATAAGACAAAGGCTTGCCATCCTTGCCTCTGAGAAGCACTCTGGCCTTACTTCTTCCAACTCAGATTGATTTGTCGTTTTAGCAATCCATGGTAATTTCAATATTCCTCTCCAGCACCACAACTTAAGTGCATTTATTTTTCTGTAATCTTCCTTTCCCAATGTCCGACTTTCACATGACAGTGATGCAGTGGAAAGGATCAGGGGTTGGGTCAGGCACACTTCAGTCCTCAAAGTAATATCCTTGCTTCTAAGTCCTATTCCTAAAAGTTCTTGTGCAGCAGATTTACCTAAGGCAATACATCCTTTATTAGGGAGTGAGGTCCTGCAGTAGCTAAATATATATCCTTCCCTACCCATTATGCTTCTTACCCAGTCTTTTATCTCTTTCTCCAAGTTTTAATTGGGCTGGTAAAGAATAGAAAAACAAAAACCAAAAAAAACCTTTCTATTAAATATAAGGAGGGGTACCCAAAACAAACCAAAAAAAAAAAATCCAGCTGTGAGAAGCTTTTGTAGTATGCGTTTTGCCAGTTAGGTGAGTATCCAGCAACTCACTTTAAGGTAGTGCATCCAATGGTATCACCTGGGGAGGTTCTCTCTGCTCACACTGCATTTTTTCATAAAAGTAGTTTAGTTTAAACCTCGTTTTTTTGTGACCAATTATTTAAGAGAAAAGTATACTGTTGTGGAATTTTGTTTCCTAGTTGGGCAAAAGTGCCGCAGAAATTGCTGTGATATTAAACATAGTTTACAAGGACAGCACTATGAGAGAAACTCAAATGTAGGAGTGGTTTTTCAATTTCTAAAAAGATGAAAGATCTTTGATGACAAGTCTCATTCTGGACATCCATCAACTTTCTGAATGCACAAACATGTCCACTAGTAGTGCGTTTCACCAGGTCAGACTTTTAATGGAGCTTTCTATATAGAGGTACTGAAAACATTTTATAACAGTGTGCCCCCCACACACAAAAAGGCCTCATTTCTGACTGATGAGGGCCTGGTTTTGCCACCACAACAATGTACCTCCTTACATAGCCATCTCAGTATGACAGTCTGGACAAAAAACAGCATGCCTCTCTTATCCCATGCACTGAACTCTCCTGACCTCAGAGAGTGCAACATGTTTTTATTTCTGTGAATGCATAGGAATATGATTGCACAATGATTTTATGATGTAGAAGAGGTGAAGAAATAAGCTAGGGAGGTGTTCTCAGTCACCCAAATAGATGATTTTGAAAAATGTTTCCAAGACTGGAATCATGGATTTGACAAATATATAAAGTGTAATGAAGAGTACTTTGAAGGTGATAAGATTGTTTTGCAAAACTAATACATAGTTTAAAAAATTCATTTTGGAGATATATTCCTTTTATCTATAATCCTTTATCTTATTAAGTATGTCCTTCACTGCCCAACACAATACCATTAATTAATCCTTCTTGAAATTGTGTCCATATTTAGGTCCCATGGCTTCATCTTTCCTTTTTGGTTGTTTTTATTGTTTCAAATGTCTAAATATTAATTGGGAAAGTTTATAGAGAAAGCCAGTTTTCTTTTTAACAATTCATACACATGTTTTTCTTTTAATTTTTGCAGTCCCAATGATGTAGCATCAGCTGACATCTTCCCTATATTACCCATCTCATTCTCCCTCTGTTCCTAACTCTTCTTTTCTTTTAAATTTAATTATTGAGCCAAGGCTGTTTAGAGAGTCTAAATGGTTGACTATTCTAATGTTACCATATTGCCCTGGTGTTATTGTTTAATTAGTAGATCGGCCTATTGCTTGATTGGTAATTGAACTGTAGAGGTGAATGAAGTTTAAGATCTGAAGCATAATTAAAGGCTAGAACTTTGGGGGCTCCCTCAGTCCCTATCCCACCGGTAAGCACAATGTTTTAAAATAAATTTTAGTTTTATTCCACTCTATAGAGGAACTACTAAGGTGATCATGTGTAAAGCAGTTTGAGGAGGATTTTTTGACTGAGTTTGGTTGAATGCAGAGAATTATAGAAATATCCGTGTTTTATTGAATTCCAAATTATTCAACTATGTGGGTCATAAAACTATGGATATTTTTGAATGGGATGAGAATTCCAGAACAATTCACCATGCTCTTTTGTAACTTGAACATGGATCAAGAGACAGTTGTGTGACCTGGATGATTTAAAATTAGGAGAGTGTTCACCAGGGTTGTATCCTCTCACCTGACTTAGTCAATCTTTATGCTAAGAAAATCAGAGAAGTTGAATTATATAAAGAAGAATGTGACATCTGGATTGGAGGACAGATTATTTTATTAGGGGATCATACAGCCCTTAATACAATACATACATACATGCATAGTATCAAGCATATTTGTACATTTGTTGCAATCATTTTCAAAACATTTTCTTTCTAACTAAGCCCTTGGTATCAGCTCCATATTCCCCCCTCCTTCCCCTCCATCTATCATGAACATTTGATAATTTTTAAATTATTATTTTTTCATGCTTTACGCTGACCGATGTGTCCCTTCACCCATTCTTCTATTGTACAATCCCCTGAGAAGGGGTTATATGTATATAATTGTGATTGGTTCCCCTTTTCTCCCCCCTCTCTTCCACCTTACCCTCCTGATATCTTTAGTCTTATTTTTTTTATCTTGAGGAGACTATCTGTTCCAGTTCTTTTTTGTACCTGTATACATGCTGTTGTCTACCCAGGTTTTTAATGTAGAATTGGGATCATGATAGTGAGCTGACATGGAGGAGGAAACATCAAGGAACAAGAGGAAAGTTCTGTTTCATCTGTGCTATACTGAACCCAGACTGGCTCATATCTTCTTTGTGACCCTTCTGTAAAGAGGTGTCCAATTACCTACATATGGACTTTGACTCTCCATGCTGTACTCCCTCTCATTCACATTGATATAATTTTTTGTTCTGGGTCTTTGATGCCTGAAACTTGATGCCATCGACACCTCATGATCGCACAGGCTGGTGTCCTTCTTCCATGTAGACTTTGTTGCTTCTCAGCTTGATGGCCACTTGTTTGTCTTCAAGTCTTTAAGACCCTAGATGCTATATCTTTTGATAGCTGTTCACCATTAGATTTCTTCAACACTTGTTTCCTTGTCCCTGGGTTTGTTAACACCACTTCCTTTCCCTCACTCCCCCTCTCCCATGTCCCTCCACAACCTTCAGTCCCATTGTTTTCTCCTCCAGATTGTTTATCCAGCCTATCTTACCTGGATGGACATGCATTAATAATAGCATGCACAAAAACAAGACAGAGCAAAACAAAGCAACAAAAGAAAGCAAAGCAACAATAAGCAATGACAAAAGCAAAAGAAGAGATAAGCCTGTAAATAGTTTAAGGACAGTTTGTTGACCTTTAGGTGTATTTTCCTTTTGAATCTGATGGGGCTTCCATGCCCTGGCCCCAAATTCTGTTTTTGTTCTTCACCGGGGACTTCATTGTTTTGCATTCCTTGCTGCTGTGTTGCATGCCCTTAGTGCTTTACCCAGTGTGGTGGGGTCAGATTCATCACAATTCCCTCATTGTGCCTTCAGTGTTATCCCTAGTAGTGCTTTGGGTCTGTTAAAGACATCTTGTCTTGTGCTGAAGCCAGCCCTTTGGACCTTTTAGTGCATTGGGTGCTCTGAGCATTTTTTTTTGGGGGGGGGGGGGCATCACTGCTCTCCGGTGGTGGGAGTAGGAGGCTCAGCCCCACTGCTGGAATTGAACCTCCGTCCCAGTGGGCCGCAGTCCCGCGCACAACCACTACACTACCGGGGCTCAGCCCTTTCAGTCCATTGCTAATTGAGTTAATTACATTTATTTGTGGACTCTGAAGTCACTTTGTACCTTTTGTGTTGGTTTCTTTCAGTTTTTCCTTGTCTTATTCTCACTCATTAAGCTGGGGGAAATTTCCTCACAGAATTTCCTCACTATTTTCACCGTTGAGTTTTTCATTTTGATTTTCTGCATTAATCAAATCACTCAAATGTTATTCCTCTTCATCATATCAGACATTTTACCCAGGTTTTCTCCAGCATCTCTGTTTAACTGTATTTTCTTCTTGTTCAAGTCTACTTTGATATTCCCTATGTCACTAGTATGGTACTCTGCTTCTTATAGTCTCTTGGTGAAGTTTGTGAATTAGCTGCTAGCTTTTGGTATCTCTTCCTGTAACTTGTGTTTCCCTTTGGCCTTATCTTCTCTTTCACTTCATCCTTTTTCTATATTGTTTCCCTCATATCCTGTATGACTCTAGACAGCATTCTGAAGATTTTTGTGGCACATTAATGTCTGCCTCTTCTAAGATTGCCATCGGGTTCAGAACACACTCTGGCATTGGATTTTGTTTCTCCTGTTTTCTTGCTGAGGTTATGGAGGCAGATTTGTATTTACTTGTCACTTTGGAGGAAATTGATGGCATTTCCCCAGCTTTCTCTTTGAGAGATTGGTAGGAATGATTCTTCAGGCTGCTTGTAGTCAAGTGCCCTGAGGAGTCATGCTATACTTTAATCCCACTGGGTTTTCACTCTCAACCTATCCTATTGGGATTCTATTGTTTGGAGGACATGTTGGCTAGCCCTCTTAGTCATCAAGCTCCTTGGTCAGCCTGCACTTTGTTCAAGAAGCTCTCAGCTTCCATGAGAGTGTGCTCATGAGACTCTTGGACCACAGCCTGGTCTGGGAGGCAGTCTTGTAGGGCAGCCTGGCACTGATGGCAGACATATCTAATGGGGGTCAGAAAGAGTTGATAAAGAGGCAGGTACCACCCACAACGGAAAGCAGGGAAGCCCTCTAGTCCAGGTGGAGGGCAAGATCCAGCTCTTTCTTGGTCCCATGATAGAAAGAATTGAAAAACTTCTGAGTCATGTTGGAGGCATGTCAAGAGATGGCCACCATGCTGCAGAAACCGCTCAGTAGATGCAGGTTTCCTGTGATAGCCACCGTCCTGGTTTCTGGGAGAGCCATCTGCTCCCATGGTTAGTATTTTCCTGAATTTTATGAGAGGTTTCCTGATTTTCTCTATGTATTCCTCAATTTTTTCTTCACTACATGAAGTTATCTAAATACCACTCTTTTGAATTTCCATCAGGTAATTCCAATGACACTTCTTCCTCAAAAGGTTTCACAGCTTGGCATTTTAGTAACATTTTATTTTATTCCTTCATTTGAACTGAAGTAATGTACTGTTTCTGAAATACTGTAGTACTGTATTTAAATTTAATAGGCTATAGTTTATTGATCTAGTTCATTCTTTTTGTTGTTGCTTTGTTTTTTGGGTCCATTTCATTTTAAAATACCCCTGCAAAAGTGTGGATATGATACTCTTTTCACCAGCTTGACAAAATATAGATGATCACCATCCATCTCTTGGTGAGTGTAAAGCAGTTCTCTGTTAACTGTCTTTACCAAACAGTTGAGGGCATATTGGACTAGTGTTGTTCACTGTCTGTTGTTGAACAGGTGATACAGAAGCAGCCTGTATCCCTCACTCAGTAAGTGGAGCTGCAGGAGGTGTAGATGTGGTTGGGCAGGGTCATGTTAATATGATCACTTCTGATCAGTAGCCAGGAGTAAAAGTTCCTGTGATTTGAGCCTATTATTAGTAACTTTAAAAATTCTTTACAACTTTCTAATCATAATAATATCATGACTTGTTTTTATTCATAATTATTTATTTCCTTGATGGCATATACTTAAATGTTGATATTCATATTTTAACTTTGAAAAGTGTATCTGTATGTATTTTTATGATTCATTCAGTTCAGCTAAACATTGCGGAGGCAGTTAGGCAGTTATGGTTTGGTGATAGTAGCACTGCATTTGGTAGCTAGCTATATACCCTCATCTTTCATGAGATAGTAAGTGTGGTAATTATAAGTTTTCAATTTGAGAATTAAGAGGGTATGGGTAGAGACTAGCCTGTCAATCAGATCAAAGCCAATTAGGCCTCTGTGTGGGCATTGGCTTTTCCTGAGAATTCTAGAAAACCTGGTACTATCTCCTTGGAGGCGGGAGATACCTCCATCTCTCTGCTGACTTCCCTTGGGAGATTTTTTCAGTTGACAAGACACATGTAACTACCCTAGTACCCTATGCTGGACAAGTCATATGGATGCATGAAGAAGGAGAAGCCACAGAGAGACCCCTGCCAGCACTGAGATGCTTACAACACCACTGAATCCAGAGACTTTGTAACTATTGGCTTGTGATCATCCTGCATTTGGCTTATTGTATGTGTTTCATGACTCTGAAGAGGACTTTATGGATGGGTATTGGACAAATGGGCTAATATCAGACTTATGGACTTGGACTGGGCTGGGCTGGGATGTTTTCTGAATGTACAATTACGCGTTATATAAAACTTTCTCTTGTATGCATACATGTGCTTGAGAATTTGTTTCTCTGCTCTACCCAGACTAAGACAGAAAGCAATTACGCTTTATATAAAACTCTCTTGTGTGCATGTATGTGCTTTGAACTTGTTTTTCTACTCTACCCAGACTAGCACAGTCAGCGATTCAATCCACAGGGCAGACAATCTCACTGTAATTAGTCAAGGCCAACACATAGCAACCCCTGTAGGCCAGGACAGCTCTGGTCCTGTGAGTGCTGTGACTCTTTACAGGAATAGAAAACCCCGACTTTCTCCCCAAGAACAGCTGGTGGTTTCACAATTTGACCTTGTGAATCACCACTCAACTTCTACCCTCCATACCACCAACAGGAAATAAGGCTTATGGAAACCACACCATTCTCAGCAATGTTAAAGATGTGCAACTTATATGCCTTGAAAGGCTATCTCAGATGTCAGTTTCAGCTAAATGGGTTGAATGACATTACCTTTCCAACCCAGGGAAACCACATTCTCAAATAAATCCTGATTAAAATTAATGTGTGATTGATTGTGCTTTTTTAACCTTAGGTGAGTTCACATTTTAATTTTGAATTGCTCTCTTTTAGAGGATATTGACAGTTGAGTTATTTTTGAAAAACACTTACATTCTAGTAAATAGTACTGGGTTGTTAGACTTTTTTTCAAAAACTTGTGTTCGTCCACATATGCCGGAGGGAAATTATCTTAGAAGTGGAAAAGTGCTCTCCAAGGGATTGCAGCCAAATCCTAAACGTTGAACTGTTGCAAACATTTTTTAACAGAACCCCGATCTGCTAACAACTGCCTACTTTTTCCTAGTTTCCCAAGGGGTCAATCTCAGCCACTGAGCTTGCATTCAATGCCACTGACCCCCTCCGTCTTTCAGCTCTCATTTCAGAATACTTTCCAATTTCTTGGAAGCAAAGTGTCAGAAATGGCCCTGTACTGATGATAATATTAATGTATGCAACATACCTATAAAATATGGTGTACAAATTGAGAACTGGGCACATGTAAATTTTATTATTCCATGATAATGACTATCGATGAGGTATATATCAGCCAATTTCTATTGTGGTCCAAGGGCATGTTATATAATTTCTGTTGCCACAGTATAATAATATTTATTCCCAAAATATCCTGGAAAATAATACCACTTGATGCATCATACACGAAGCATAGCACAGATTAAAAGGGGGACTTGAGTGGTTTTCTCTATTTGGACCTCAGTTTCTCCCTGAGCATTTGGGCAAGAAAATCTTTCTTTCTACATTCTTTTTAACCTTCTAGGGTTTTTGCCATTATTTCATGAGGTTCTCTTCTGGCATATAAGGAAGATTCATGCATGTATTTCCTATTAATCCCAAAGTTCTGTGATTTATTCCCTCAAGTTTTATGAAGTAATTACTTGCAAGAGATCCTTCTTGTATGAACTGCAATAAAAATGACTTAAGAAAAATGGTTAGTTCTTGCATAAAATTAAGCAGAAATTAAATTAAAAAGCAGGACATCTGTTCATTTCACATCAGACCTTTGAGGATGTTTCCAGTGAGCCGCAGAGTTTGTGATGATGAGGAAAAGAGTGGCAAATTTTTACTTCTCTAACTTACCTTTCCTGTCTCTCTACCATGGATCTCACCATTCCCCATTTTCCGTCTGACCTGAGACAATACTTCTAATTATGTCATCTAGAAATCTGTCAGCTGATGAACTCATGTGTTCAAAAGGCATCTGCCCTGCTTCAAACAATTCTACCAGGCAGACAGAGGAACGTGCAGCTAAATAATGTAGAAATGATGAAATATAATAGCCACATGAGTTGTCGGTTGAGCACTTAATTTCCAGTAGGAATTGTATCTTGCAGTCTATGTTTGATACCTCAATAAATCATCCTATCAAACTATAATCAAATTAAATGAGACCCAGGTCTCCTAGACTCCTCCTTTACAGGTGAAAACAAATGATTATCTAAGAATATTGGGGGAGGGTGTGATCTAAACCTTACCGTATACTGATATTTGCCAAAAGTTGTAACTGGTATTTTTGACCAAACTTAGCTGTATAACCTCCACATATTCCTTTGGGGCAGGGTATTTTTTTCATTTCATGTAGCCCTTATTGGCTGCTGACTACAAACTGGACTGAAATCCACAAGGGCAGTCATTCAAATCGATCATCTTTTCCAGATGAAAAATAAATGCGGTTTCTACTTCCATAAACTGTGACAGTCCTTGAAACTCCCTAGGAGAGGTTTTCCCTGCCTTATAGCAGAGCTAGGGGTTGGCATCACCTAGATGGTAGTGAGTTTGATTTTGAATTTATTCCTTATGCCAACATTATAGACAGGAAATGCAGGACTCAGAGGAGCTAATGTTAAAGGCCACATGGTGTGTGAAGAAGCTCAGTTTGGGGTTTGTTGTGAGGCGTGTCAAGTTGTTTTGGAATCACGGTGACTCCATATGGCAGCATGAAACACTCCCATAGAGATTTAAACCTCTGTGCCACCATGGCACCTTCATTTATAATTACAGGGTGATAATCAGATTTGTAGGAGCACTAGAGGGGTAGTGGTTAGGTGGTGAGTTGCTAACTGCAAAGTTGGCCCTTTGAAGCCACCAGACACTCTAAGGGAGCACATTAGAGCTTTCCACTCCCTTGAAAAGCTACTGTCCCCCAAACCCACAGGGACAATTCTTCCTTGTCCCCAGGGTGGCTGTGAAGTGATATCGACTCCATGTTAGTGAGCTGAGTTTTTAAATCAAATATATCTCTTGGTTCTTGAAGTTTGGGGACAAAAGAGAAATAGTCAAAGACATCACAGTAGTCTATCTTTACATTCCCCAACTAAATCCACCGATATGTCACAATACACCTGTGCTCCATTGGGCTCTCAATAACTCATTTCTCAGTAGATTTCTAGGCCATTCTCTTGAAGCACCTCTAGAGTAATTTAAACCAGGCTTTCAATTATCAGCCAAAGACATTCACTGATTTTAGTATCTTAGGACTTTTGTACCCTAGTACTCCCTAGAAGCTGAAGAAGTGTACATTCACATAAACAGAAGAACAAGGGAAGATTTTTCTTTCACAACCTGGGCGAATAAGCACTTGTCTTATGATCACATGGTATCATTTCCAAGGAGCCTGTCAATGCAGTGGTTACATGCTTAGCTGCTACCAGTTGTTCCCTGGAAGAAAGAAGTGGGTGTCTGCTTCCATGTAAATTACAGCATTGGGGGTTCTTTGGGATGGGTAGCTGTACTCTATTCTATCAGGGCATTATGAGTTGGAGTAGTTTGAAGATCAGTGCAGGTGTCATTTCAAACCCACACAGAGAAAGAAATAGTAATCAGAGTAGTTTGGGCATTTCATTGGGAAGAAATGAAAACAAATATGAAGCTACGATTGTAGTGTTACTATAAGTACAGTGTTATAGTGTCATTGCTTTTCTTATACCTTGGTGTTTCTGGAGATATACCTGCAAATTTGGCTTATTTCTTTGGTCCAACATTTTTCTTCCAGGCTAAGAAGCCAATTCAAATAAGATCTTCTCTGTCCCCTGTCCCCAGGACCCACAAACCATCTCTACAGATCATCAAGGATTTCAGAGTCCCATTGCTTTCACTAAAATCTTCTAGGTAAACAAAATATGATACCACCAAAAAAAATCCCTGAAAATGGTAGAGAGAGAGAGAGAAAATTCATTCAGGAAAAATAAGTTTTCCTGCTAAGAACCCTGAGAGTTCAGGAAATAAGCTGCCCACAGTGCCCAGTGTTGAAGGATTAATAGAGAAGGCATCTGCTAAGACAGGTGGCAACCCAGCAGAAAAGGAAAGATAGGCTCCAGGTGTCAGAAAAGAAAACAAATAAAGCATTTATTTCACTCTTACAAGGAAAAAAACAAAACGCAAAGCAAAAATAATCCCTTATGCAATAATAATATTACCCCATTGTTAGTGAGAAATGAAATGTGTAAGTCTTCAGTGTTTAGGTATTACCTTCCTATGAAAGTTTATTAAAGAAAGCATAGATCTAGCTATGCTAATACTCACACACATACAAATCAACATGCATGTAAAGGTCAAATCATCCTATTTTGACCATATGAACCTTAATGCTGTGTGCCCTTTGTGAAATGAGGAGAATGAGAATGCAGGAGGATGTGTACTTTTGTGATCACTCATTTTCTTTCTTCCAGGACCTGTTCTTAGTTCAAATTTTCTCCAACAAGCCTACATGGGTGTGCACAACAGGCTGTCCACTTTCTCTTTTGCAGCTCTTCTGGGCATGAGATTGGTCCAGAAAAGCTGCTGGGATTTATATTTCAGCTATGCTATGAAACTTTTCAAACAAAGTGATTTTCCCCCCATCCAAAGGTGCCTAACCCTCTATAAATGTTCTTCACAGAAGCAATCAGATTCAGAACTCATATCTTTAGAAAAGCAGCCTTCCTCTTTCTCAAAGCAAACTACACGCCTAAGAAGCATTCTAGAGATAGGCTGCCTGCTAAGTCACTTAAAACTGGGCCATTATTTCTTGTGCCCTTGTAGGTATTTGAGCTTTTAAATGGTGATACTATCATTTTAATTAAAGCTGAGGTTTCTTCAACACTCCATTCTAAAGGAGACTGTGAGGCCCCATTCTACAATAGAAACTAAATCCTCTGCTCACAAGTAAAACAAAGTATATGCATGAAAGGAGGCAGGGTCGGGGAAGTTTCAGAATTCAATTTGGGGAAATAGATATTGAACTATGAAATGCAAGCTTAAATCTGCTTTCATGATACTTAGGATGAGATATAAGGAAAGCCAAAAAAACACACCAAAAATAAATTCATTAATTGGAAGCTGTCAGAAAGTGAGAAAGAGGTGGTCCAGCATCCTGTTGTGTTGTTTTTAACTGCAGAAGAGTTGGCTCCAAGGATAGGAAGCCTGTCCACAGTGGTATGAAATGCTGCCTGGTTCTCTTAAGATAGGTTATAGAACTTACCAGTGAAAGCCATAGCGTTTTTTTTTTTTGTTTTTTTTTTTTGGCTAATTGTAGGAACTAGCTTACCAGGCCTTTCTTGCTATCCAACTTAGTCTGATAACTCCTCTGAGACCTATTTAAATTTCTGTAAGCACCCAGCACCCCACTGACAACTGGGCGTGACTTTGTGTACATGAGGGGCTGTTCTTTATAAAGTCTTAGTCATCTAGAAATCTGATTATGATTCCATGTTAGAAAGAAGGCATAAAGATATTGAGATCCTTCATTCATGTAATAATCCTGGAAAATTCATTTATTGATTACAGAATTTCACAATCCTAGCATGATTAACATTTTGAGCTGAATGTAAGAGGTTGGTCTTTACATTATAGACTGTTTGAAAGCATACCTAGCCTATCATTGAATGGATGCCACAATACAAGATTATATCTTATAACATGCAACAGCATCTTCAGTTTAGGGAATGATATTATTGTTGCAAAACTTATGGTTGAATCATTATTGATATTATGCCTGAAAAAAAATATTTGTGTAGGCAAATATTTGCCTACTTCTGTGTGATTTCTTAGGTAAAATAATGAAGTCTACACATTTTCCCATTTCCAATATGATAGAGCAAGAATTGACTGCCCCCCAAAATTATAACACCTAAGAAAAATGAAATAAAAATCCTCCACCAGCTGCCATCCAATCAATTCTAACTCACAGCAGGTTCAGGAGTTGACCGGAGACATGTGGTCCAGAAGGTTTGCAATAGTGGTGAAGCCTTGACATATTTGTAGCATCTCTTTTTGTTATTGTTTTACCCCCGCCCCTTACTTTAAAACTCTTCTTATGGTATCTAATTTAAATATTTTATCTTTCAGGCTTGCCATGATGTATACTTACCAATTCTCACAATCCAATATTATATCTCAGAGTTTTCTTGGGAAGCTCGAAGTCCATGGCAGGAATTGATCAGTTTGATTTCCTCCTCTTTAAACAGCAATTAACCAGTGCCAGACCCAACATAAATATTACATAAATATTTAATATACAAATAAATAATGAATGTGTTATGAATGAATGAATAAATGAAGAAGTAATTGGTATCATCATTTAACCATTCAACTCATTAAAGCGAGGACTATTCTGCTAATTTTCCTTATGATTTATAATAGTGTCTATTGTTATCAGACATGGATCTTTGAAAATTAGCTTTCTCATAGCTGCAATTTCTATCCCTCTTTTTCCAGAGCAAAGAATAGAGAAAGTATTTTGTTTCTGAAAACTTTTCTTGGTTATCTTCATGCATTTATTGTTGTAGATGAAACCATTCCATGAGATTAAAATTAGGCTAATTTTTATTATTGCTAAAATTTCCAACTAGGTTCCTCCATTCTGTACCCTCTTCTTTTCTTTTTCTTTTGTTTTGATTTTTGTTCATCTTAATAAGTGAAGTTTGCTATTGATTTCTGTCATTCTCATAGTTATTATTGGTTGCACAAATATGCTCTCAATCTTAACTTGTAGATAATATTGAAGTATAAGGTTATATATGGGGGTATTAAAAATCTTACAGAAAAAATTTCATTGCCTTTTACTTCATTTTCAAGCAATTTCTGAAGCCTATTTTATTACATTAGTTTCTTCCTGGGTTGGAGGATTCTAATAGATGGATTCATATACAAGATTAGCTCATTTTAATACAACAGACAGTCACATAACTGGACAAAATCACTAGGATAAAGATATTATGTGAAATTATATGAATTGGCAGATAAAGTAGAGGAGACCTGGATTAATTATTCTGAATGCATACAGTTAGAGTTGTGTGATTTCTTATATATCAACCCCAGTCTTCTTATGTAAAAAACAATATTAGTGACACACGCAGCATATCTGTTGTTGTGAAAATTAAATAAGGCAAGTTACTAAGTTAACATTGTGGAGACATTTTCTGAATGGTGATACAGCTCCATATTTATTACTATTGACATTGCTTGTCATTTTTGAATTGTGATCTCTCAACTCATAATGTCTTGTGACCTGCTTAAGATGTTCATGTATTTTGTAATCTGTTGTTTTAATTTAATTTTATTCGTGAGCAATGTTCATAACACTCTTGTTTCCTGCTTTGAATGAAGTAGGAGAGAATCTAGTATGCTCAATAGCTAGAGGTTTCCAAAAAAAATGTCTGATGTGAGCATTACCGTCAGTATTGCAATCACCAGTGATAGTATTTGAACATGGAACATAGGTAATGCTTTAAGTCATCGGACACATTTGTGAGTATATCAAATTTCCTTTGAAAATAATTGGTGTCTTCTGTGGAATATTCTGATGCAGCTGTGATAGTATTCGCTCCTCTATGTGAAGAAAATAGACAACTATTTGATCCACTGCCTGAGCAAGATCCTTCTTTGTGTCCAATCCAAAGAAAAGTGATCCAAAAGAATGTAGTGTTGCTGAATATTATTAATAACACAAGCACGTAAAATTTTCTGAGGATATTTCAAGAGTAATTGTAATATACATTGTCAAAGAGCTGCCAGAAATTCCAAGTTAGAGTAAGAAGAAGATGTGGGACAAGGGATGCATTACTGGTGTCGGGTAGATCTTGACATCTAAAACAGAGAAAGGAAGATGTAGGTTTATCTGTGTTTTACTGATTGGGCAAAACTATTCAACTGTATGGATCATAACAGACTATGCGTAACCTTGGTAAGAATGAGATTCCTAGAACACTTAATTTTATGTATAACTTGTCCAAAGCCCAACAACCAGTCATTCGAATGGGAGGTGTGTCACTTAAAATTCAAAAAGTGTGCATGAGCGTTGTGGCCTTTCAGTGTCTTTTTTTATCTGTATGCTGGGCAAGTACTCCAAGACACTGAGCAATATGAAGAAGAATACAATCTTGAGACTGGAGAAAATATCGTTAAAAATCTGTGAGATGCATCTGCTTGTTGAAGATGCACAGAACTTGAAACATTTACTGCTAGAAATCAAATGTGAAATCCTTCAGTAAAGATTACACTTTAACATAACAAAATGAAAATCCTCATACCTATACAAAAAGCTGTGTCATGATAAACTAAGAATTTTGTTTTCTGTAGACCCGCAAACAATACCCAGGGAAGCAGTCATCATGAAGTATTACATTGGACAAATCTGTCGGGAATGTCCAAGGACTTGGGCTGACCTGATCCAAGCCACAGTATTTGCAATGACTTCAAATGCATGCAGAAGCTGGATGATAAATAAGGGGAATTAAAATGTGATGGTTTTAAGTTATAATATCCATAAGGAATATTGAATAAGCCATGAAGTACCAGAAAAACAAAGAAATGTATCATTGGAGAAGTATAGCCAGATGTCTTCTAGAAGTAAAGAGAGTGAAATATCATCACACATAATTAGGCATTATTGGGAGGGACCAGTCCCAAGAATGCATGATCCTCATGATTGATCAAACAGTTGGAGAGCCTTCAATGATGGCAAGCATGGTCTCAAACGTAAGAATGATTCTGAGAATGGTACAGGACCAGTGTTTTTTCCCAATGAGGAGGCACTAAAGCAGTGGCACCAATAAGCACAGCAAGCTTGATATTCCTTTTAAAAATTTTGTTTCACATACCACAAATGGAGGAGTCCTGGGGGCCTAATGGGTATGTGTTGGGCTGCTAACCACAAAGTCAGCCGTTCAAAGCCACCAGTAGCTTCCCAGGAGACAGATGAGACTGTTGGCTCCTGTAAAGAATTGCCATCCCAGACCCTCACAAGGACTGTCCCACCCTGTCCTTCTGGGTTGCTGTGAGTCAGAATCCACTTGCGGGAAGTGGATTTAGGTTGGGGTTGTTCATATTGCAAACATAATCATTCAATTATGTGTTCCGAAAGCACATTTTACTTGTCGTTCCAGCTTTCCACAACTGGCTACTTAAAATTGATGTCAAGGCTACCCTCTGTGATTATTGTGCGAGCCACCTGAGTAGAAGATAAATCTGTGGTTCAGAGAGGTATAATAAATTGTACATAACCACACACTCTAATAATGTCTTCCTAATATTTATAGTTCATCATCTCTGCTTCACTATGAGGTGGTAAACATCTACTGGTTTTCACTCAACCTAATAATGTACCTTGTTTTTAGTGTCTTAAAAACCTCACTGAAATGCTGATTTAATAATTTTATCGATAAATATACACTTCACAACAGGAAAAATGCCTCGCAATTTTTAGCAACAGATTGTAGAATTTTTCTTTGAGATAAAATCCTTGAAGTCTTCCACTGATCTATTTGTCTACGGTCTGTGGTTTTATTCTCCACTAGCTGAGCAAGAAGCAAGCAAATATCACTTAAACACCCCTTTTCAAACAAAATAACACAAAATGGAAACAAATGAAATTTCCTTTCAGACAGATTCAAGCTGTCCGCCCAGAATGTAACCTTTCTTCTGAGCTTTCGTTCACGCTTCTCCAGAGGATGACATGAAAGAGAAAGGATTTGCCCAAGCGTGGCAGGGGACAGAGGTCCTTGCTCACAGCTAAGCCAGAGAGACATCAAGCCGCTTCTTTGCAATGAGAAAAGACCGGATTCTAATCATATATTTAAAGTGCAAGTGTGAAGAAAGCGGTGCCTGTGAATATCATCAACATCAATTTTGTCGCAGTACTCCTCTGTATGTCTATGCTAAAGTGTTTCACGCAAGTTTCTTAGTGTGCATGGAAGATGGCATGCAGGACTTATGCCCTACATAAGGATTTAGGGATTTCATTCTGTTGGTCATAGGACCATTGTAAAATGTGAAACTAATAGCAACAGTGCATGGAGATTTCGAGGTACCAGTTAACATATCAGCCTTGCTTACCCAATGCTCTAAACTGCACTGATAACACAGCCTGCCAAATCATTGCATATCCCTACTTGTGCAGAAAGAGAAAGAATAATGAATAAATACGAAACAGTTTGGGAGCTATAATGAATGCTTCCTTCCTTATTTATTTTAAATGTGTTTCAAATGTACATGAAAAATGATAGAGGGTAGAGATGTTGATGATAGATAGATAGATAGATAGATAGATAGATAGATAGAAAGATAGATATGCTTTAGGCTTCATGTGTGTGGAAAAATAAACAATTTCTGATTGAGTATAATGCTCTGAGACATTTATGAAATAAAGTTGCAAATGGAAATGAAGACGTGCCCTGACTTCTGTACAGTGTTCTAGGGTAGGGCATAAAATCATCTGATCTGGACACACGCTGCAGGCCGATACTGGAGGAGCAGGTGTCCAAATGCCCTTTCATCTCAGACTCAGTCTGACAGGTCTTAGCTTTCCCTGAACCCCTCTCCACTCGTAAGTATCAGGTGGGAACAGTTTCAAGGGCTGAAGTGAAAAAAGTAGTAGGGTCACAGTCAAAAGGGAGAGGCAAAATTAAGCACAAAGGGAAAGTCTCGTGTTTTCGCACTCCACAAAACTGAACCACCTCTGAGGCAGATGACCGTGAACCAGGTTTAAAGCAAGAGAAAGACCTCACAGGTCAGGTGTCTAGCGTGACTTCTTTGCCACTCATATCCCTGGTTTACCTGGAATAATAGTTTCCAAGATTATTTTCTGATCCCAGCAATTTGGAACAAATATCCTCTGCTCTGGTCCTAGCCCTTGGGCCCCTTTCTTTTCCAACTCTGTCAGCTTGGCCTGACACAGTCTTTACAAAGTGGAGAAATCTAAGGAAGAGATGCAAGTAGAAGGCATGGATATATTGATGCTGTTTTATTGTTGTGGTGGCTGCAGTGTTTTATCTCTGTCAGACGCTAGGCTGAACACCTAACTGCTGCACTACAACACTTCCCAAATCATAAGCCAGCCAGGTGCTGCTGCGTCAATTCCAGTTTATGGTAACTCTAAGTGCTTCGAATGGAACTCCATTGCCTCCACTTCGTGATTGTGATCTCCAAGTCTTTCTTCTGAGTGCTTCTGGGTTGATTCAAACAGACAGTTGTCTCGTTACTAGCCAGTCACTTCTCCATTGTATCTGTAGTTTGTTGAGACCAGTGGCAGCTATGGTGTGCTGGCAGCAGTCAAGTGTACTGTCCCTAAGTCCACTCCTATGCATACAGTTTCTAAAACTGTAAAGATTGGGGGGAGCATGCATGGTGAGCTCCTCCCAGGGAGCAGCTTGGGAGTTCGAATGAATGACCTGGTGGTTAGCTTCTCAGTGCTTACCCCACAGCACCACCAGCGTTCCCTAGAGATTCCGACTCTAGTGACCCTTTTTTAATCCATCCCCACCACTTGCCACCCTTGTATCCATGGGCCAAATCCCATTTTCTTTTCCCTATGCAATAGAAATGATCATTCTCCACACTGGGCTTCTCACAACAGTTCAGAACCACCAGCCCCTTCACAGGAGAAAGAGGAAGCCTTCTCTCCCATAAAGAGTTATAGTCCCAGAAACCCACGGTCGTAGGTAGTCCTGCCTCCTCTGCTGTCGTCGCTGTGCCTTACAGTCAACTCAAAGGCAGTGACTTGACTGACTTGAAGATCATTGCGAGGACTTTCAAGAGAATAATCTCATTAAGTATTGATACACATTAAGATCGGCCAATGTTCCAGGCACCATTCAAATTCTAAAACTGGTTGTATAAGTTTAAAATAAAAATTTAAGTTAAATTTTGTCAGTATTCTTGTTTAAGTGAAGAAATAGAAATGCAAAGGCTTTCTTGTGACTTAGTGTAGGTCACTATGAAAATAAATGTGAGATGACCAAACAGCATCTTTATGTCATAGATAGGTTTTCACAACTCAATTTCGAGCATATTGGATGGCACTGAAAATCATTATATGCATCTTCATGATCGCAGTATGAGGTTAATGTCTTTTTATTGTCACTGGATAGGAAAAGAATAAAAAGCTATCATTATCAGTTCTTGAGTAATCATTTAAAATGGTTCTCCTTTTTAAGGTTGTAAAACACCGAGGTACCCCCACCATAGTGTCAGTAATTATAATAATAGATATGTGGAAACAGAGTATTAATAGATATGTGGAAACCATGTAATGGCTTCATGTAGTATTCATGTACTAATGGATGAGTCAAGCTATTATTGTCATTCAAATGGATAGGGTATTTTGTCTTTAATGGCTTTGAGTGTTCTCATCTCTTGAGAAGTTTTAGAGTCCATGCTGGAGTTATTATGCAAGCCCTTCCTGTTGACTTGATATTTCACAATGAAAGAGGAGAATGCCCTGTGACTTCTGTATGTAGATGGTAATGATCATTTTTATAGAAGAGCAGAGTCACAGCTTTGAGTATCCAAATTTATTGTTGTGTGGTCGTTAAAGTAAATAAGTACTTGAAAGTGCATCTTAATCTGAGACTTTCTACCACTTCTAGGTATAACAAGTTAAAGGGGAAAATGATAATATTTGAAGGTTCTAGAAAAATTTTTAGATGAAATAGTATTAAAAACTGTTGGAAAGACAGATGAGAGGACTATAAGAAAAGAAAGAGGAGAGTGAGGAATTGTCACTAAGTTAGTTCACTACATTTTCATTTTCCAGATGCTAACAGTGAAATCCAGAAATGGCAAAATGTTGTCACGCTAAGGCTACATAAGATAAAAATCTCAATTCACTTATATGTCTTACTTGAGTCTATCAGCCATATTTTAAAAGATAAAACAAATTGCATTTTCAAATAAAAACAGAATCCATACAACCACCTACTTGGTTATTCCTTTTGGAATATCGATACCAAATGTTCATTAGAGAGCTTGAAGTAGTACTTGAATAAAATAGATCCCACTTTGAAACATGGTTTCTAAAAGTGGAAATTGAAACACTCTGGAAATAAGTCTTCCTAAAAACCACCACAACCACAACGCAAACATGCCACCAAGTCATTCTGACGCGTAGTGAGCGTCTAGGCCCGGCTAAACTTGCCCCTGTGGATTTCTGAGTCAGCTGCTGTTGAAGAGTAGATGTTCTTGTCTTTCTCTCAAGAATTGCTACTGCTGATTCCGAAATGCAGTCCAGCAAGGAATCATTATGCATACAGGGCTCTCAATCTCCCTAAGCCACCTACAGTTGATCTACAAAGAATTACTTATCTGTTAAATATCAAGAAACCAAATGCACTTTCACTGAGTCAATGCTGACTCGCAGTGACTCCATTTGGGTTTCCAAGGCTGTAACTGTTCATGGGAGTAGAAATCCCAGACTTTCTCCAGCGGGTCAACTGGTGGTTTCAAGCTGGCAATCCCTCAGATGTCCGCATAACATGTACCAGCAGGGCTCCTTATTTGTTTAACATTGCAGTTTAAATATTTTTTGAGGGGGCATCACTGCCCTCTGGTGGTCGTGAGAGCTACCCAGCGCTGCTCCTGAGAGTCGCTGCTGGATTTGAACCGCCAAGCCCCCGGGCCACCATCCTGCATTAAACCACTTAACGCCACCGGGGCTCAGCCCACAGTTTAAATATTATAATGAAGACATAAGCATAATCATCTGTATCATTTAAGCAGCTTGTTTTTGCTTTATAAAAGATCACTGAAAAAAAACCCAAAAAATTAAAAAAAAATCACTGACTGTGGCAGCCACCTAATCTGGTAGCAATTTGAGGATTAAGAGTATGGGTGGGTCTAACCTGTCAATCTGGAGATAGCCTATGACATTTTTCTGCAGGCATGGCCTTTTCCTGAGAATTCTGGGAAATGTGGTAATTCCTTTTTGTAGGCAGAGACACCATGTCTCTTGACTCAGTCCCTAGGAGACACTCTACAGACAAGACACAAGGCTGATTCCCTGTGAGACATCCCGAAGGGCTTACCCTGATGTTACCAGACCTCAGAAGTCAGAAAAGCCACACAGAGACTCCTACCAGTGCTGAGATGCTTATAACGCCTCTGCTTACACAAGACTCTGCACCCACTGGCTTGTGATCATCCTGGTGTCATTGCATATGCTTGTGCATGTGCATGAGTCTGAAGTGGACTTTTGCATTAGTATAAGACATTAGCTAATTTTGGACTTAGAACCTTGGGCTGCACTCGGTTGGGATGTTTTCTTAATGTATAATTGCTCTTGTATCTAAAACTCTTTCTTATACACATATGAATGTTTATGAATTTGTTTACCCAGACTAGCACATTGTCTATAAACCCATTGTTCCACAAATGTAACCAACATTAGGTTCATCGTATATGCTTGAGTAGAAGCCACCCATATATCAGCCAAGGCACCTAATTTTACCACAAAGACTGCATTACAAAAGTGCTGAAAAAGTCAGCTCATACTCGAGTACATACAGGAATGCTTAAATACCCTTGAAACTTACCTCTTCCATTTTGCCTGTTCTTCAATGTTTAGTCATGGTCATATTCTTCGCACCTATTTCATCTATGGTAATGTACCCAAATTTAATTTTAGGAAACCATGTCACCAAGCTGGACTCAATAGGTATGTGAAGTGCAGCAATGGGGGGGTGGGTGAATGAGTTTTATATTCTGAATCAGTGTTGATCCTGTAGATCACTATTCAAGGGGAAATGCCCCTGACTAATGCCTGTAGATTGTAGTCATCACTATTTTATTAAATATAAGCTTCTTTGGATGCTGTTGTTCTTTTGTTATTTTCCCAACAGCAAAGTCATTGAATTGGTAATAGGAGAAGGCTGTTGTGTCTGGACAGATTGGAAGAGTAGGTGACTGACTAGTTAGCCATCAGATCATGAAGCAGAAAATTCATGTACATGAGGAAATGGGAGATAACATTCATAATGAGGCCTGACAATTAAATGACATTTGTTAAGGTCTGGGAATACAAAGGTAAATATCTAAATATGCACTTTTACATAACTAGATGTTGGATTGGGAACCAACCTTTTGTACATCAGTCACTAAACTAAATTAAGGAGGACTCTAAGAGTGTACTCTAAACTCCAGAAGAATTGATGCTCAACTCTATAATATGTTTAGCTGTGTTGATTTGAACAATGAACTGGTTGGCAAATACAAGCTACACTAGATTAACAGTGTACATTTAATATTCATGCTATATTCTCAAGGTGTTTGAAGATCTCATAAGACAAATAATGTCAGAGTATAATAAGTGCTATGAAGGAAGTAAACACGGTGATGGTAACAATGATGAAGCCAGGAGGCTCCATTAGGGAGAATGGTCCTGGTAATCAAACTTAAACAAGAACCCCAGCTTGTTTCCCTCCTGTCTCACCACCAGTGAGGCCTTCAAGAGAACAGTGGAAACAGTGACTGCAAGATCATCATCAAATTGGAGGACTAAAAGAAAAAGATGAAGTTGCTTGAGCTGAGGAGCTGAGCTCATCTGCCATCACTGGAAAATGACAAAGGATCTCTGCTATACGGTGAGAGGTTGACTTGCCGAAGAATTGTATTCACTGGTGAAGATTCTGTGCTGTGTACAGACAAGGATGGAGGCTGATAGGGACTTTGCCCATGTTTCAGATTCCTGCCCTTGTTTTCTGCAGACTGAACTGGAAACCAGGTGGAAAGTGCACCTAAGAAATACAGTTTTCTTCCACTCCACAAAGCAGGGAAAGCACAAGGAACTTATCAGAGATAAAGTAGAACAAGGATCTAACTAAAACACACAAAACAACTGTCAACTCATAGCTACCAAAGGACCAGCAGAGGTAAATTATTTGAGCTCTCTGAAACCTGCTGTAAGCTTTCCAATGACATTGTATGACTTGTAGATTAACATATGAACACAGACAGTAAAATTTATGCGTATTCTAGCTCAGTATGGGCTTCTTCAGCATTTTTCAAGTTTTCCAGTAGCTTCTGACCTCCTTCTGTGCCAAGAACCTTCTTGGACAAGAGCTATATGCTTGCTTTATTTTTTTAACCCACCTTGAATGACATTATCCTCACCTTACTTGGTTGATTCCTTCTTGTCCCTCAGTCCTCTGACTAAATTGTAGCTACTCATCATTTTCCATTTGGTTTACTTTTTAAATGCAAACCCATTTTTCTATTCTTCTACTCTTGGTCACTTCATTATATTCCTTTTTTTTTCTTCCTCTAGTCCTTTCTATCTAATACAGAACAAGGCATTATAGTGCAACTGTTCAAAAAATGTGAAAACAACAATATCTGTCTATTCTTGGTAGGATGTGAATTCTATGAGAGCAAGGACCTTGATTTTCTTACTCAGTGTTAAGAATAACACTTCCCACATAATTTCTACTCAAATATATATATATTTTAATAACTAGATGAATCAATGTTGTAACAAATATCAGTTTTGCTTTGCAGATGAAGTAGTTGCTGTTCACATAAATTTAGTACAATGAGGCATGTGTATTTACATATTCATTGGACCTATCCCTTCTGAGTTGATTCTTAGTCACAGCAGTCCTTTAAGGACAAGTAAAGTTGTCCTAGGGGATGTCCAAGGCAATAATCTTTAAGGAAACAGACTGCTACATCTTTCTCCTATCAAGCAGTTTGCTCCTGGGTTCAAACTGTCAACCTTTTGATTAGTATTTGAGCTTTTAACCAGTGTGTATCAGCATTCCCTCATGAACTTAAATAGAGTGTTTTTTTAAAGTGCAGAATCTAGGATAAATAATTATGCTCACATTAGCAATTTGCTTCCTTCTTCATATAGCAAGAGAACGAGGTGTGCTGGTGAAGAGAGCTGTATATGCAAATGTCCCTTATTTTTCCAGAATTATGTGAAGAAACTCATCTTTAAAGATTATGTCATTATCCAATGCTCCCTTAACAGAAATTCCACAATTGGTAACTTTAACAAACAAAATATCTCTCTCACTGTTTAGAAAATAGGAATTCTAAGACTTCTGTGTGTGTTTAGGGAGAAGATCCTTGAATTAATTCAGCATCTGTGGACCCAAAGTTCTTTGGAGATCTAAAAATGTGTTGCCTTCCATTTTCCTCTGGGTCTAGGAGGTTCTAAGCACAGACCTTTGGTCTAAAGGACCCAATTCTCTCCAAGCTCCTTTTTCCTGGTGTCACTGAGATCTTCCCTACTCTGTCCTCTTCTCTTGTATGTATAAAAGCTATGGAAGTCACAGCCCAGAGGAATTCCTATGATATACGAACAAGGCTGTGACTTAAGTAAGGGTGTTGTATACCACCTCAATCCTTTACAACTACCTAACAACTCATGTAAGGGCAGAGGATGTCACCATTACAGACCTGTCAAATTATAACATTAACCAACCATCTGACCACCTAGAATCACAGATCAGTCAGTTGACACATATTTGGGGGGGGCTATAATTCAATCCATGACATGGTTTAAGAAGTGTCTCAAGAGATATATTTTATTATGTCTCAGAGGACAGTCTCTCATCATTCATTTATATATTTAATAACTTCACATAATTACTTGGTTCCTTTTATTGATTTACTAGAATTATGATCACCATGATGTGTTCCTGATAAGAATTAATGATATGAGGCATGTTACTATCAGTTATACACTTAGAATGATGCATGCTTTTCCTTGACTATTTACCAACTGCCAGTTTGGAAGGGGAGATGTTGTTATCCACAAATATTAGTAATATCCCATTGTTCTTTCCTGTTCTCACATCTTGCTTTGGCGTCCTTTTTTCACTGGTCTTACCTTTTTGTTCACATATTCTTCTTTGAGCCAATTATTAGATAAAAGTATCCAGTCCTATCATTTACCATATTCTACTGTACTTCCTTATTAAAAACTATGAGTTACACAGATAATAAAATAGTGCAGAATTAGGGCTATGGAATCGGATGAACAGAATTCAAATTAAATCCCTTAATCCTTTTGGGGTGCTTGGGGAAATGTACATAACCTCTCTCTGATTCATTTTCTCCTCTCTTATTATTCCTTTCTTAGTATTGATATGCAAATTAATTTAGATAAGTTATGTAAAACTCTTTGAAAAGTACTTGATAGATAAAATGAACATAATAGTAATAATAATTTCCAGTTATTTTATTTTATGTTTTATTTATTTTTTATTTTATTTTTTTATTTATTTTATTTTATTTCCAGTCTTTTATTATTTTGTTTCTTTTTTAATAGAAAAGTGTGAAGAATATTATAGAGCTAGAAGTAATATGTGATGCAAAAATCAAATTATCAACCATAATTTTCATGAAGATTACAAATATTTTGTAGCTGTGCTTTTCCAGCAATTAAAGATCTTATATCTAATCTGAGTCTAGTTGATACCCAAGCTCAAAATATTTCTCTTTGATTAGGGCAGAATATTCTGCTTGATCAGAGACCAACACCAATTCTACACATTTGCTATCCAGACCCAAATGGTTCTAGATTTTAGTATTTCCTTCCTTTTTAAAAACTGAGGGTTTTTTTCCTCTGCCTTATATTGTTGTTGTGTCTTTTCTGTATAAGAATTTAAGGATAAGTAAATCAATTGAGACAGTAATTGAGTTAATGATTTGTTGAGGTAAGGAAGGAGAGATTGGGGTGAGGTTATCGGGTACTAATAGCATGGTTACAAAAACAAAAGAAAATGCTTTAAAATTGATTGTGGTGATGATTGTACAACTCTTTTAATAAATCTTTTGATTGGGGCTCAGACAGCTCTTATCACAATCATATACACATCTATTGTACTAAATACATTTGTAGATATGTTGCCATCATCATTTTCAAAATATTTTCTTTCTTCTTGAGCCCTTGGTATCAGCCCCCTCCCTCCTTCCCTCATAAACCCTTGATAATTTATAATTATTTTTTTGTGTCTTAAAATGATTGCTGTCTCCCTTCACCCAGTTTTCTGCTGTCCTTCCCCCTGGGAGAGGGGTATATGTAGATCACTGTGATTGGTTCCCCTTTTTAATCCCCACCTTCCACTTCCCCTTCTAGTACCAGCTACTCTCATTATCTGTCCTGGATTCTCTGTGTTTCAAGTTCTTATCTTTTTAATATTACCAAGATAATGAATTTATGATATTTGAAGTATGTTAAGAATGCTGTTAAAATAAAAGCATTTCAGAGAAGAAGAAGAATGTTTACAGAATGAGGGAGTATTGCAATGTTTCCAAGCCTAGATTGCACACAAGATACAAATGTAGCTATTTAATCAATGATTTGGAGTGAATATTATAATAAAAATCAGTCTACTTCCTTGAAAGCCATTTCAACAATGGAGCCATGAAGACTGGATGAATCTCCAAAACAATTGCAGTTAATTTTTAAGGCTTCAGGCAAGTCTATCCTTGCAGCAATTTAAACAAGTCAAGCAGTAGTTTATCGTAACTAATGAAGAGTGTCTTGGTCCGTCTTCTTTTAGAAAGTATTGATATGAGAACAGAGCAGCTTGTGGAGCAATGGGCTATGCACTCGGTTGCTACCCACCACGAAAGGTACCTAGTTCAAATCAACATCTCTTTCTTAGGAGAAAAATCGAAGTTTAAGAACCCCGTAGACAAGTTCTAATTTGTCCTTTTAGGTCAGAATTGACTCAAAGGTAGCAGGCATGTGAAATGTAATGAAATTGACAGTTACACCTTAAGAGTTAGATAAGTGATTCCATGGGCAATGAATTTATACTAATAGGTAAGGAGCAAATCAGAAAAGGAGTGAAAATGATGGCATATTCTGAAGAATGTAAAGAATATCACTGAATGGTCCCTATAGAAATTGTTGAATAGGTGTTTTCTCTACACTGTATATTATTAACACCAAGAAAATAAATTATTCATAAATTACAATTATAAAAATACATGGGTTCTAGCATATTGTTTTTAACATTTTAGAAGTATCTTTAGATAAATGACATTGTTTTATAAATAAACATCAGTCATAACTATTTATCAACACTACTTAATTTTTATTTTGGCTAATGCTGCCAAATGTTTATGGGAATGTTTAATGCCTATATTCTGTAACTTTTTTTTCTAATTCGACCAAGAAAATGAACATTCTGACTGACTTTTTACTTGAAACTATTCCAACCATAGATTTTCATACTAAAGAAAACCAAACCACCCTGCCAAGTGATTTGACAACATTTCCTTTTCTAGGGCCAGTATATTAATGTTTCTATCTCTCTGAAAGTTCACCAGCATGAATAAGAGTGAGATGAAACCACATTAATGTGAATTAATATTTTCTTTTCATGTCCTTTAGAAAATGAGTTTTTCATTTCATTGCACTTTTCAAATAATGTTTGATTTATAAGGCAAAGTAAAATAAAAGGCAAAGTAAATAATTTAGAAAAATAGATAAATACATCAAGAATAAAATATGAATCATCATAATATAATTTCTAAAGATTAGTATTGTTAACAATTTCATATTTTGCTTGATAGTATATTTGGATTTAATGCAATGTATTGAAAAATTGAATTCATTTACAGTTCTTTGGAATCATTTTTGAGTTTTTTTGAAAATATTTTTAATATACATTGAGTAATTTTATTAATAATTTATTTGATGGCTGCAGGATATTTATATTACATGAAATATCCATAAGATGGAATAGAACCCCAATGTCCAGTATACACACCCATTGCCAAAGAGCCATTCGCAACTCTGATATTCTTGGAATGAAGTCTTTGGTTGAAGCCTGGAATAGCCATCTGCCTCCCTTGGGTATCAAAAATGATCCCTAAAGATGACCATAAACAGCCCCCTTGTTTCTTGTATGGCAGGTGAGTCTTCTCTAAGTAAGAGGTGGAGTCTATTTCAGTCCCTGTAAGTCAGTGCTTCTCAAGCTGTCTAGTGCTGCAACCCTTTCATATAGTAAGTCATGTGATGGTGACCCGAAACCACACAATTGTTGTTGCTATCTCATAACTGTCACTTTGCTACTGTGATGAATCTCAATGTAAGTATTGGATATGCAGGATGCATTTTCATTGTTACAGATTGAACATGCCGGTAATTAGACATAACTAAAGAATAGTGATTAATCACAAAACAACATGCAATTATATATTGTGAAATGTTTACGTGTTTTCCAATGGTCTTAGGTGACCCCCTGTGAAAGGGTCTTTCGACCTCCGAAAGGGTCGTAATCCACAGGTTGAGAACCACTACTCTGACTTCTCTGACCAGATCAAGTCAAGCTGAAATAACAATGTGTCTATTCTGGGTTTATTCCATGAGAGTTGGGTGACTTTTGCTTTTATTCTTTTGGAAACCAGGCATGATGTAGAGAAACTTGGACTTGTCTCCTAACTAATGAGAAAGCAGAGGAAGACGAAAAGTGATCACATAGAGGAAAAGCACACTCCCCCTCCCCAGCCCCCCATGCCATCCCGTGGACTCTCAGAACCAAAGCCCCAGTGATGTGCCTCAGACTGTTTGGATGCCATAGCTCCAGTTAAACTCGCACTTCAATAAAGACGCGTTCGTGATCCCACTCAGAGTGATAGAAATTGGAACAGAACTACATAGCTGAATTCAACTAAGTGGCAGTTGTGTGAAAATGAAGAAAGCAATCTTTAGTGAACTAAGTAGAAACTAAGGAGCCCTGGTAGCGTAGTGAGCTATGCTCTGACCTACTAGCGGCAAGATTAGTGGTTCAACTGGAGAAAGATGCAGTTGACTGTTTTCATAAAGATTGAAAGTCTTGGAAACCCAAAGGGATTGTTCTACGCTATCCTATAGGGCTGCTATGAGTCTGAATTGATTTGATGGCAGCAAGTGTTGTTTTATGGATGTGGGTGTGGGTGTGCAGTACAGATTACACCCTATTCCTTATTACAAAAAGTAAAACATTCCTCACTGCTAGATCAATAAGCAATATCATGATAAATGAGGAGATTTTGAAGTTGCCAATGATTTCCTTTTATGTGGATCCATGTCCATGGTAGCAACAATCAAAAATTCCTATAATTTCTTTAGGACATAGAGCAAATCTTCAGAGAAAGACCTACTAATGAATTAAAAGGCAAATATATCATCACTTTGAGGACTTAACTGTATCCACTCAAGTCTAGTTCCATTTCCAATCACCTCAAACACATGTGAAACTGGACCATGAATAAGAGAGACCCAGGAATGAATGCCCTTGAATTGCAGTGGTACTGAAGGATATTGCAATATACCATGAAGTGCCAGAGAACAAACAAACTTGTTTTGGAAGAAGCGCTGTCGGAATGTTCCTCAGAAGGGAGAAGAATGAGACTGTGTCACAGGTCCCTTGGAGAGATTATCAGAGGAACCACTATGGGAGAAGGAGAGAATGTAGGGGGAAATCAACAGAAGCCTCTCAAGGAGACAACATTAGCTGCCACAGTGGGCTCAAACATAGCAATGAGTGTGAAATTGGCTCGAGACTAGAGCATTTGATGTGCTTTAAGTCAGCGTTGGCTTAACAGCAGCTAAAGACAAGAACAAATAATGCACAAGAGCAGCTAACTGGGCAGTGGGCTATTCATCCTTGATAGGGACAGTTGCGTCATATGCAGATTGGAGTTAAATGAGGTGGGTGAGACATTTTACACCTGACAATGGAAATCCCGATTTCTTTTCTTCTTCATTAGATCTACCTTTCTCTCAGGAAAAAAAAAAAAGTCTTGTGAATTTGCTAGAGAATATTCACCAAAAATCACTGTGGCCATCTGACTACTATAATTTATGATGTCAGCTTCTCTTTTTGAAAATATTCACTTTATTAAGGAGGCTTTATTTGACATCTGCATTATGAAAATTAAATGATAAAAGCTGAGTGACCTTTATTATTTTGCATGGGAATGCTCTCACCAGCTTATATCCGTTTTTGAAAAGGTCATCACCAGTTGTACTAGGGAATTAGTTAATAATGTATTAATATTTGCTTTGTAGGCCGTGGAATTATCCACAAATCAAAACACATAAACATTATGAAAATAGAGTTTACAATTATTAGAAGCAACTTGTGTGGGAAGGGTGTACTATTTATATATTAGGCTTATTGCATAGCAACAACTACAGGAGTTTAATGATACAAGTATAATGTTGGATAATATTTTGTGATGTAGGGAAAGTTGGGCAGGAACTTAGACATCCTGATTGTAAGAGTAACATTCAAGACAGGGCAAAGGATTCCTTCATCTCTTCAAGTTTTCATCTTCTCATTTTTTAATGGGGATGAAGCTCTTTCCCCAGCCCTACTTGAAAACAGGCATGATTCAAATGCAATTCTGCTCAATGTGTAGAGGAATGGCAAGATGTTTTATTTACAATGTGCCCCAAATGAATAAGTGGTCTTCACGCAATCAAAGTAAACCTGCCGTTGGCCATCAAGTCAGTTCTGACATAAGAGGAGCTGACGTGTGTCACAGCAGTTCTGTGTTCCACAGCCTTTAGATGGCTGCTTTGGGGGAGCTTGGTCACCAAGCCTGTCTTCCAAGACACAGCTGTGTGAATGTGTGCCTCTACACTTTCCATGAGCAATCAAGCATGCTAAATATTTGCATCATCAAGGGGTTCATAGAATTATTCCTGCCGTCCCTTTTTTACTTTCATAAAAGTGTTAGTTTTCCTGGCTGAGAAATACCCCAGTCCTAGCATGCCCAAGAGAAAGAATTCACTCAGGAGCCTGGTTTGTGATCCAAGAGAGCTTTTATAAAGGATAAAAGACTCCTCCCACACACACCCCACCCTCACCACAAGTATCATGATCCCAATGCTACCTTATAAATCCAGCTGGGGGGCTGGGCCTCCTACTCCCACCACCGGAGAGCAGTGATGCCAAAAAAATAAATTAATTAATTAATTAATTAAAATAAATCCAGCTGGATCTGAGGATGGACACTTACAGACAAGAACTGGAAACACAGGAAATTCATGACAGCAGAACCCCGCAGGCCCAGTGGTGAGATTGGTGATAGGGGAGGGTGCACGGAAGGTCGGGTAGAAAGGAGTAACAGATTACAGAGATCTACATAGAACCTCCTCCTTGGGGACGGACAGCAGAGGAGAGGGTGAAGGGAGACATCAGACGGTGTCAGATATAGCAACATAATAATTTATAAATTATCAAGTGTTCTTGGGGGTGTGCGGGGTGGAAGGGATAAACATGAGGAGCAGATATCAGGGTCTCAAGCAGAAAGCAAGTGTTTTGAGAATGATAAGGGAAACAAATGTATTAAGGTGCTTGACTCAATAGATCCATGTATGGATTGTGATAAGATTTGTACATGTCCCAAATAAAGTGATGGGCGGGGGGTGGGGGGCGGCAAAGAAGAAGCTCCAGGTTTTTTACAGGCACCCTCAGGGCACTTGACACCCACACCTGGGAACCTGAGGTCAGAGAAACTGCAGCATTGCTGGATGGTGAGTAGCAGCTGGGAGGAGAAGGCTGGAAAGGAGAGTGGTGAGCTCCCAAATCTGACTTTTCAGGGACTTCTGCTGGAGGCATGGTCAAGGTACCGATTGACCTCATTGACTGAATTAAGCTCAATTGCCCCAGATTGGGGCCCAGCCAGGGGCTCACCTAGCTGCCTGTCTCAAAGGCCAGAATGAGAGCATATCCTCTAACCGTAAGGAGTTTCTCTGTTAGAGGGGAGGAAGGCTTTGGCATGTGAAGGGGCAATCCCTAGTTCTGCTTCCAGCTACCTAACAGAATCGGTATGTGTCAATAAAAAGGGACTGGTTCTCACCAATATTAAGTTGTGTGATCTTAGTTGGTTGTTATGCTTCTTAAGTGACCATCGATTTACTTGATGGCAAGGTAGGGCAAACTTACAAGTATGGCAGGACTTCAAGGTAAATCAGTGTGCCACATAGTCTTTATTTCCCCTAAACACACGTGAGCTTTGTACCACACCTTCACTTTTCTGCTCTGTGTGCCAACCGCTGGCTTCTACAGATGGAAGACACATGTTGGACCATGAGAGAGCATTCGCCCTCAAGGAATCAGATAGAAATGTTGATCCCAAGGCGTTGTAGATGATTATTGTAAAACATTTATTTGTATGTATAAATTCAACAAAATACACTATTTTAATATAGCTTCCCCTTATCTCCATCCATCTCAATTCTAGATTGGGGATCTTTGTAGTGGAATCATGAGGCATAGCTCTGTCTACCTAATGCACACCAGTGTGTGATTGCAAACTTTCTGTGGACTTGTTAATTATCAAAAATAAAAAGGCTCAGGTCTCTGAGGTATTTTTTCCCTGCCCTATTGCCACCAATGTTTACCAACAATAGTATCTCTCCTTATAGCACCACTATCTCATATCTACATAGATAATAGATATAAGCTGAAGAAACATTTTCATAGATAGCTAGATGGAAGTTATATAGTAAAGTAATAACTCTTCTGCTTAAATATTTTGAAATTCATTTTGCACCAAATGCCTTTCCATCCTAAAACCATCAAGAAGGAAGTAAATCTCCTATGTCTGTTTTCATGTGTCGTTCTCCTCAGCACCCCATACTACTGTTCCTGGATGACTCAGTCACTATTTTCTTTACAGAATCTTCTTTCCAGCTTCTCTCCATCCCCAATCTCTCCCCAAATTGCACACTAGACATTGTCTACTGCACGTTATTTTGATCAGCCCATATCTTGGCTTCTTTCTTTTTTTATTTGCATCTGAAATGGAGCTTCTTGTTTACCAGTGTCTGTAGGAAAGCGAATTCACTTATTGATTGACATTATCAAGCAGGCAGACAGACACTGTAGCAGGTAAAATTGCTTTTTTGTGTGTTGTTGTCTGCCAAACTTTAACAGAGAAAGTGATGTGTTCTTGCTGGGCAGGGCTGCAATACAAGCAGGTAATGGGTCTTCAAAAATGCTGCACATGTTAATGGTGTTAGATCAATAATATTACTAGCACAGGTAAAATGCTATTACATATATTATTAAGACATTACTCAAAATGGAGGGGCTCAAAGGACTTTGAGAATGTATGAGTAATTGGTATATCATTGGCACCATAAAATGCTAATGGAAGTTTTGTCATGCAACACGGTGTGTTTTTTTTTTCTTGAAGATTTTATAAAGTGTGGTTTTGCTCTAATGTATGAAACCAATCCCCAAATGCTCAGTCATAATCTATTTTTCCCCCAAAATATGAGTCGATTCAGAAGGCAGAAGATGCTATTTTCCCTACTTGTATATTTATTCTTTTAAAATACTCTATGAAATAAAGCCCAAGTAGCTTCATAAGCAGACTTTTAAGTATTTAACATATTCATTACTGTTGGCCTTAGTGCCTTCTTTTGAGTAGGGTATGTATGATTATAGTTTGGATGCCTCCCATCACCAAAAGAAAATCATTATTTTCTAATTAATTTTAAATGTAAGATGTTCTTTGAATGAGATTGGTTAGACATGACTTACAGAGTTCCCAAGTCCTAAGACCCTACTTGGGTGCTAGTGTTTAAATAAATAATCCCATCCCTCTTTGATATATTAACAGATAATAAGAAGGCAGCTAGATAGCTCACAAGGTGAGAGATGATTATGAATCTATATCGCATAACACTCTTGTTCAAAATTGTTGGACATCTATCCCACTCATTTAAATTGCTTTCAATGTTTACCATCGAATGTATTTTCATTTTTTATTTTCAATTTACCCTCCTGGCTTTCGAGGTTGGCAAAATTAAAGAAGAAAAGGAAGGAGAAGAAGGATAAAAGGAGAGAAGAAATGGAGAAAAAGTCAAAAGAAGGGAGAGAGAGAGGGAAATACAGACACACCATTTAAATCAAGGCAAGGATTCACTTGCCCGTGAATGTGGAAACACAGCCACATTATTGGTGAGAGCATTGTGGACTCCCAAGAAGAATCTTTCACCCTAACTTACATCCAAAGTTTATTTCTAGCTCACGCAACTTGAGCACAGTATTCCTGGTATCAATTTTAGCTTGTACAAAATGCAGCTGTCTAATTGCTAAGTAAGAGAAGAAAATATATTTTTCCTTAAATTTCTGATGATCTCCATTGGTTTCTAATCCAGTCACATCTTTGTGTAGAAAGTGCATCCCTTTGTTTCTCCTAATAACTGGATGAATTTGTTATTGGAATGGAGTCCTATTATTTGAGTGTTCTAAATTAGGGAGTTTCAAATACAAAAAAAAAATACACTGCAGGAGGAAATGATTTTTCAACTTTTTGGACTCTCATTTGATAAAATATCCATTCAGCCTGCAGCTCAAAGAGAGGGGCTTCTCTGAGGTTCCCTCCAAACTCGGTTCTTGAACTTGCCCTGTTTCCTGAAATCCCAAATTGTATTGTAGACATAGCAACTTCATTTTGGGTAAATCCGCCCCAACACCAGTCAACCCAAGTGAATCATAAAAATGTCCCACCAGAAAGTAGAAACAAATATTTCCAGGAACAAACAGCTCAAATCAGAGGGAGATTACTAAATTTGAAAAGGGAAGAGTAAAGGATAGGCAGCACTAAGGATGCATTAGGATGCTAACTAGGTCAAGGCTAAGGGTCTAAAGCCTACTTCTAACAAATCAGCCACTGGAAATCTTAGGGAGCACATGAATTTGCTAACTCAAAGACAAATCATTTTTATTTTTATTTAATCACGAATAAAAAGAGTCCCAGCTTAAGTGACGACCAACTAAAGTGATGAAGAATTCCAGGAAATCACATATATTTTCTTTGTGATTACTGGAATAGATGAGTCTGACATTTAAGGACACAGATAACAATCATTCTATGTGCATGCCTGTAACTCTTTGTTTCCATATCTTTGTCATCTATGTCTATGCCAAATCCTTTCTGGTAGAGATAGAAAAAGATTAAAAGACAAAAATTACAGAACTTAATAACTATCAAAATTGAGAGAAAGAGGATTCATACACTATCAAGAAAATAATTAGGAGTATTGTTTGGTGTTTAACATACTTTGAGACCATTGTCAAGCAAGGCCAAAAGGAAAACAGGATGATAGAGGCAATAAAATAAATAGACCACTATTCTCCAAAAGCAGGCAGGCAGGGTGTGGGTTATTTAATTAAATTATGTTTTTCAAAAAAATGATTTCAAGGGTAAAAATATAAACACTTGAAAAAATTGAGTACTACTACTATTACTATTTTCCCTCTTCCTCCTCTTCTTACATAACTTCTTTAAGTGCCAGCAAGTGTGAAAATAACTGACAATTATAGTGCATTTAATTTCAAAGAAATTCTGTCATGGAACTGAATAATATGCCTATTGCTAAAGGTAAAATTAGGCATTGATGGTCACCTTCTGTGTGCATGTGCAGAGCTAGCTTTAGACCTCCTCACTACTGACACCAAGACACGGACTTTATATTACATTTCACAAAATCAATATAAAATGTGCCCATCTGGAGAAAGATGATTTGAAAAGTTGAAGATTGTTTAGGCAAGTCAATGAGTAGATGCAGCGTAAGGATCAGTTTAAAGGGCAAGATGTCATTTGTATTTAAGAAATTAACAACATTAAATACCTTCAATATACCTTATGAATTAATATGTGTTGCTTATTTCTGGAAAGGAATTTAAACTAGGGCTAGAAATGAATATTTTCTGTCCTCAGCACTCCACATGGGACCATTTTGGAGCCAATAATCCAGTTAAGTGTTTGTAATTATTAAGTGTGTCCAAGGACAATTGCCATTTCACACAATTGCTCTCTTTATGCTTTCTTCTAAATGTTGCTAGTCTCATTACTTTAATTATTTTTTGTAATTGATTACTAAATTTTACTATTAGGTAATTTAATTAATGATTCCATTGATAACTCCATGTTGTGAAAGGATTTTAAGGCAACCTTTGAGTTTTGGAAATCAACACCAGATTAGAAATTTGGGGGTTAATAATTGTTAAGTGTGTAGTCAAGGGAACAAGAATGACCCTTGGGGGATTTCCTGTTATTGTAAAGTAGATAGCTTTAAAAGAACTCTGAGCATTGATCAAGTGGAACAGTTCTCCAGTGATTAAGGCATCAATGAAGATAATTCTCAATTCCTCTTCTGATGGGTAAAAAAAGGGTAGCAGAGATAATTACAGTCCAAAAGTGATTCTGACAGTTAATTAGCTTCTTCTGGGAAGTATGTTTATATCTGAGAGAGAGAACAGTATCAGCCATTGTTTTCTTTTCAAAGAAGGCACCTTTATCATGGCATTCCCTCGGTAAAACCTTTCCCATGAATGACCGTTGCACCCGCACAGGGAGTTCTAAATGCTTTCTTAGGGTATAAGACTCTACTCAGTCTACTTCCTGCTTACCACTCTAGAGTGAGGCTTGTTTTCTGCTCTCTCAATGCAAATGCTTTCAATTCTTCATCCACAATCAAGATCCTTCCTATCAGAGAACATTTATCTTAATGTTGGTTTTGCCTGGAAAGTCCTAATCTCCTGTTTTCACTAGGTTAATTTGTCTATCCTTTCATTCCAAGTCATTCACGGTCTTTTAGATAATGTTGTCTACATTTCTCCATTAATCACTTCAGAGCACTCTGCATAGCTCAATGATCACAATTATAGTTAAAACTTATAATATACATATATGAATATTTGCTTAATATTTGTCTACCTTATTAGACTGAAAGCTTCACGGGGAAGGATATATCTACTTTTATTTGCCAATAGTCATTGTGTTCAATCACTTATCATAGGACATAGTGAGTATATAAATAATCAGTTTCTGAACATTTCAAAAATCAAAGAGAATAAACAATATACCCTGCTTGAGTTGAAGGTTAACACAATGTATGTGCTTTAAAAGACAAACACAGCATGTTCAAATTATGCTGATTCAATTTCATAATTGTCTCATTTGTATAATAAGCATAAAATCATATGGAAAAATTTTGAGGATGAAATGGGCTAATTTTGTCAATGTAGTTCACCCAAATTTAGCTACTTAATAACATTCTGTGAAACAAATAATTGATGATTCTCTTAACAAACAATTTTGAGGATATATATATATATATATATATATATATATATATATATATATTCTGAGATTTTTGTTGAGTTGTTAAAATTAAACTCTCGAGCAAGATGATTCCCTAATTTCTCAAAGTTTTTCGGATCCAACACTAACTGAAATATCATCATGTTCAATATAAGAGCTTTACAAAAAAAAATAACAATGTGCCCCCCATGAAATCATAATGTAAAAATTCTACCACTTAGATTCATATACACAATGGAATATTGCTTATTATGTGCTCATTATAGTGCTGACTCTACTGTCGTATTTTAACTTGTGATATTCTGGTCTCTTTACCTGAAATGAGGTCCTCAAACTCCAGTGTGTCACCGTGACCCCATCACTTTATCTGAGTGACTCTCATTAGACACTCACTTAGGAAGCACAGTTCTGTGTCAGTTTCCTTGATTGAGCGACTACAATCCAAGTCGTTAAGCAGACACTGAAGCCCGTGGAAGCATAGTGCATGAGAATCATCTCTCACACATTTTCACAACCTGCAGTGATCCAGATTTTAAAATGGAAAACTGCAGATCTCAATATCCCAAACTCACTGACATTGAGTGGATTGCAACTCCTCGTGTCCCAGTAGGGCAGGGTCCCGTGGGGGTGGTTTTGAAAGCTCACCTTGTGACCAGCACCCCAAAGAGTAACCATCCTGTACCACATTCCTCCAAATTACAGATATGTACCAATTTAGTTGGGAATTGGAGGTGATCAATTGAACTACTGTATCCTCTGAAAGAGAAAAACGAGGTGAGAGGATGGTAGAATTTGCGATTCTTTTTTTTATCAATGATTTACTGACACTTTGGAAATGGACAAAAAATGTTATTACTTTTCAAAACCTTTCCTAAAATGGAATTGTCTTCTATACTAACCCCAAACTATGTTATTTTGAATACTGTGCTGTCATTCATTTCATTTATAATTCATACCAAGGTCAAAACAGAATTGGAAGCTTTTAAAACAGATTTTTTGAATGACATGAAAAAGGAAATGTTAGCTAATCAAATAATTGTGTCAGAAGCTTAGTTTCTTTAGACACAAATCATTTCAACATCCACTAGATGTGCATATTATTTTATATCACTTTATGCAAATGTTCATTTTAAGTATTAGATTTAAAAATAAAATATAATTTGTATAAAGAACATGGTTAATAAATTATAAAAGTATTTGTTGGTCAATTATTTCTTTGGACAACAATACCAGTTCAAGAAAGGCAGGAATTCTGTTAACTCCCAAGGATATTAAATATGTCATAAATAAAATATATGCTTAATTGCAAGGATTCACTAATTTATATATTTTAAGTTGTCATTAGAAATTATCAAGAAAAATAGTATCACAGAGCATCACAGCTTCACAAATTTTATAAATTGTTTTTGATTAATTTTACAATTTAAAAATTATTAGCTCAATAACCTCCTTTTATTAATTAACATGACTCTTTAAATTTTCTTAAATAGTATAAACAAAATAAATTTTAAATAACTAATTATATCAATCAAACATTTCATCAAAAGCTTTTCTCTGAACTTCAACACTTCTCCTTTTGTCATTTTAAGTTGAGTTAGCTGAACTAAGCCACGTCAGTCATCATACTGTTTCCTTATGCTTTCATTTTTTCCACTGGTGTGTCTCATTGTACATATACCAAAATGGTATTCAAAAATACTCTGGAAAATGAGCTAGTCTCACCACAGCTCTGTCAGTACTAAAACTACTTCCTATTTTCTGAATCAGTCCCTCAAACATTGTAAGGTGTAGTTATTTACTCTTCTAAATGATCTCATGTGATAGCCCCACTGTTGTTTTTAAAGACACATTGTATACGTTCTAAATCTTAAAAGTCACGGATTAAATAAAGGTGAAAGTTAATCCAGGCTTTACAAATAACTTTGATAAAGCAGGATTAGGGCCTAGTCTTTACCTTACTAAAGTCCCTGAAGGAAACTGTGGGGATTCCTAAAGCTGGGTAGGTTAACTAACTTCGAAGCATTTCAACTAGGTGGAAGATAAAGGGAAAGAAATTGTTATTACTATATTTATAAGTGACATTCCACCCAAATGGTCAGATCGTTTTGTAGATTAATTTTGATGAGACCTAATAAGTTACAAAGGCCAAGCTGTTACTTGGCATTAACATGTATGAAAACTGTATATCTGACTTGTGTTGCTAAATTTTTCACATATGAGTTATGTTGGTATCGAGGTGTTGAAGATGTCTTTGTTGGAACAGAGAAACCAATTGGAAGGTAAAAATGACCTTCATATGTTTATGTGATAAACTTCCCATTTTTTAGTTCTGAAACCTGGAATGTCCCCAAGTGAAAAAAATAAATAAATTAGTAAGATCCAGCTAACAAATAAATGAACCAAGTGAGTTAAAACAAAACATGATGAATATCATAAGGAAAGAAGAGGCGAAATGAAAGTATTTTGCACAGAACAACAAGCCTTTTATTTTCAACTCTGGAGAAATGGCGATGTTTGCGAGGTATTTGTTAGGTACTAAACTATTCATGAATACAGCCAATACCTTTCAATTTTCCCATTTAGAAACTTGACAGATGTGGTCAAAAAGCCAATATGCAGTGCTCTTTTCTGAACATGAAACATCAAATTAAATGTAAGCTCCAAGCCTGCGATGATAGAATATTAACATCTGACTCAGACCTACAAAGCTTGATCCATTGCCATAACCAACTCAGTGTGGAAGGTAGCTCATATATTATGGTCTCAGAGATGGGGCACTGGTGTCTTTATTTTGAAAATCTTTGGAAATCCATTGACTTGAGTTGTCCTCTTTCACGAGTCTCTTCTATAAACATGCACTTTCTAACCAATATTCCTTAAAGATGAATTATGAACTTCTTTACAGTTTAGAAGAAATTCTATGAATATTCACTTTTAATGCCACCTCGATGTGCTTTCCTTCATCCTATAAAATAACAGCAAGAAACTAATTTGTAATTTTATGAGCCAAGTGTTTTCCTTGTGTACTTTTCTCTGATATGTGCTTTCCTTAAAATGAATATGCATGACTTTGTACTATGAAAACAATGTTAGAGTTAATAGTAAACTCTTTGGAGGAAGATGCTGCGTGATGATGCTAAGTTACTAACTAAAGCTACAGAGCTGAATCTCTTATTAATTTCTATATGTGGAAAATATTAGTCATATTCTTCAAAATTCATAAGCCTTGGTATGTGTTATACAATATCTGAAATGAATTTTCTAATGTAAAACTCAATTAAAATTAATGATGCAAGGAACAGCCTTATAAAATGATGCACTTTTCGACTCATAAAGAGCCATGGCCATTGTGATCATGTTTGCCAGGTAGTTTCTAGGGCACCACTGAAGATACTGTATCTAAGGGGTGTTTTCTTCCTGCAGGTATGTATAACATACCAGATGCTAATATTCTCCTTTTATACATTGATTTTCCTCTCTAGATCAATAAGTTCCTCACTGTATAATGCCATATGTATGGTCCAATTCTATAAACTCATTCAATAATGACACAGCATAATGCCTCACACTGCTAATAAACATTTAGTCCAGTGGCTTTCAACATTTGATTGTCCGCCACTTTAGTACAATTCCTCATGTTGTGGTGATGCCTAGCCATATAATTACTTTTGTTGCTACTTCATAAATGTAATTTTTCTACTGTTATGAATTGGGCAACCCCAGTGAAAGGGTCATTTGACCCCTAGAGGGGTTGCGACCTGCAAGTTGAGAACCGCTGATTTAGTCCTTCATCAAGAACCCCCGTTGTAATACTTCTAGAAGAATAGAATAACTAAAACTCCGTATACCCCAATCCCACTTCAGTACTCCTCTTCCCATACAGGAAGAGGAGGAAGGGGATTTGGGTGCCTAACTGTAGCTATGATTAGCAACACTGAAATTCAAATTTGGTTGATCTAAGGTGACCTTAAGCCATAGGATTATTCATTTGACACATATTAATGAAAACATACTATCCATCAATAACTATGCTTGGGAAAAGTGATGCACTGTGAAATAAAACTGAAAAGGCTTGGGCTGAGCCCTGGTGGTGTAGTGGTTGAGTGTGGGACTATGGCCCACTGGCTTGGTGGTACAAATCCAGCCGTGGCTCTCCAGGAGCAAGGCTGGGTTGCTTCCACGACCACCAGGGGGCAATGATGCCAAAAAAAAAAAACAAAAGAAAACTGAAAAGTCCCTTGCTTCACGAAGAATACATTTGAGAGTTGGTGATATGGGGTGTCTCTTGGTAATTGGCAACTGTTGTATACATTAATATACTTTCCTTCACTTTTCCTGTTTCCACATTGAGAAGAAAAGACTCCCCAGAATGAAAAAAAAAATTGTGTCATGCCCCACATTTCTTGTAGATACCAGTTTATTACATATTGTGTATGCTACTCATTTTGTAAAAGCATGCCTTAATACTTTGACCTCTAGTCCTATGGGCAGTAGCCCATAGGTGAACAATGAAAATTGATATCTTGTAGGCACACAGAGTTAGTGAATAAGTTTGCCATCTACTTTTTCAATGTAGGACAGATCGCTGTATAGCATTCTGATTTGTTCTACTGATCATCTGAAAACAGAGAAAGAGAAGAGTCTAATAAAAGGAAAAACCAGGCTAGAGCTATGTGCAGAGGAAATGCCATTCAGCTCAACTCCTAATTTCCCTTTTGGTGACACTATGGCTAACTTTCCCCATTTTGTTCCTTCACCAATCAGTTGCTGAACTGTTTATCTTTGGAAGGTAGGACTCTTTCTCTCTTTAAAGATATGGCCCCTTTATTTTGACTTCAAAAATTCCAAAGCCAAACTCCCTGCCATTAAGTGGATCCTGACTCAGAGTCGTACGAATATCCAAGAAAAGGTTCAGGTAAATTTCCTGTGGAAGGTGGGACTCTTTCTCTCGTAAGGACTCTTTCTCTCTTTAAAGATATGGCCCCTTTATTTTGAACAGAGCATTCCGTGAATAACATTCATGTCTCATGTGAATGTCCTGGTTATCATGTAAAAGAATAATGTGGCTGAGCCCCGGTGGCATAGGGGTTGAGTGCAGGACTGTGGCCCACAGGAGCAAGGCTGGGCTTCCTACTCCCACCAGGGCAGTGATGCCACAAAACAAACAAACAAAAAATGAAAAAAGGGGAAAAAAAGAGGAATGCAAAATTTTACCATTGGGTGACGAATAAAAAGTATCACTCCCTTTATTTTTCTCAATTTTCCATAAATAAACATTTATTTAAGAAACGAAAAACGGGAGCAAAAACAAATTACTCATCTCCAAGAAGAACAACAGATCCAACAAAAATTAGAACATCACCAATAACTCTTTGTTCTTGATCATTTCTTTAGCGTGGCAGTCAGCTTAGAGAGATGACGACAGACAAAGTCCAGATTGGACAGCAATTACATTGGTATCCATATACCTATTCAGGCTATCATTGTGAAACCCCTCAGTGCTGTTGACATCTTGTAGAACTCATTTATTCAAGTCACAGTCTGCTAATAACTGTTCAACTCATACTAATGCTCCAGAATAAAATTCTCTGGGAAAAAGTACGCAATTTATGACCCAGACTTAGACAGATGGTGTGAATGATTATTCCCCAAAGGTTTAGCTCTGTGGGAAGATCCATTGTGATAGCAAAATATATGTAGTGTTTCACACCTCACTTGCCACTCCTGTACCAAAAAAAATGAATGCGGCAAAACCATCCCATACTGGAAATACTTCATGCTTGCCCCTCTAAGAAATGGATCTCAATTTTCAGTGATGTGAGCCTTTTTCCTGAATTTAGGAGGCTAAAGAGAGCTTAATTAATGGTGCAAGAGGTGTGAAAATATTGCTGGGTGATGGGAAGCACATGGAGTTTTCAACTGCAGAACCCAAAAATTGGCAGGGTTTCCCCTCATCTACTGCCAGCAATTCTCCTCCTCTGTTCTCCCAGAGTTTGCCAGCTGGAAAGCACAGACTGTGCTGTCTTCTGCATTGCCCTAAGCGTTGAAGCAGGCTTCACTGTTAGACACCCATACAAATTCACTCAAATGAACCGCGCTTGGATTTCCAGAAATCAATCATTCAATGTGTTGAAAATGGTTAAAAGCAACATATAGAACTGAAGCGATGGAAATTTGTTGTTAATTTATTTAAGCACTTGGTGATTTTCCCATCAGAAAAAGACTGTCCTGCTCTTCACCCTCAGAGAACTTTCAGGGTAGAAAGGGTTTTCTACTTGTCTATTTCTATAAATAAGTTTTCTTATAACTCTCTATGGGCTTTGATATTCTTGTTACCTTCTCTCTCTTGAAAGAGTTCTATGTTGTGCTCCGTCCAACAGTTCCTAGGAATCTTCTACATTTTCTGAGCTCTCTTGAGAGTCACTCCATGGGAGAAAGATGAGGCTCCTAGTCCTTTAAAGAGGGGTGGCCAGGCAAACCCAAATGGGGCACTTCTACTCTGTCCTAGAGGCTTGCACTGAATCCAAACCAACTGATGGCAGTGAGTTCAATTTTTGTTCTTTTCCTTCTCTCCCATAACATTTTACAGAGTTTCTTATTGTGAATTCAACTGGGGAGTTATATTTCAGGTCATCACTTGTACTCAGCATTTTGAACCACTTATCAAGCCCTCCAAGAACTTCTCCACCACTAATATCACCCGCCACCTGCGTCAGTCTCATCTACACTCTTGCCTTCTCTCTCCCACCTGTGGATGGCGAGGTCCCCCTTCACCCAAGTTCTTCCCTCTCAGCTCTCTAGCATTTTATGTCAGTTTCCCTTCATTGGCCTCCCGCCTAATTTTTTTGTCTTATTTTCTGCCTGAAAACAGTGCTGTCATACAATAGCTATCTTTTTGCTAGTGACTAATTTCGCTCAGTATCATGTTTTCCAGCCATGAGGTGTATCCTGGTGTGTTAGTCCAGGCAGATGAGAGAAACAAATTCATAAACATGCATTTGTATATGTAAGAGAGAGGTTTATTACAAAAGGAATGGAACCTTGAGAAAGCATTTTAGTGATGGGCAGTATTCCATGGTGTGTATGGACTAGCACAGTCCCATCCAAGCCCACAAGCCTGATGTGAGACCGTATGCCTGATACCAGTCTATAAGGTCTTCTTCAGATTCAGGAGGCATGGGCAATGACACCAGGATAATCATGGACCCATGGGTGTGGAGTCTTGAGTATCCAGTGACAATAAAAACATCTCAGTGCTGGCAGGGGTATGGCCATGGCTCCTGAAACTTCCAGGGCTCAGGAAGGTCATGTGCCTTGTCATCTGTCTCCCAGAGAGTGAGTCTTGTGTCTTGTCAGTAGAGTGTCTCCAAGGAACTGAGCCTTAAGTCTCTTGCCTC